>JAQIWE010001071.1:0-17467 GCA_034698565.1 Campodea plusiochaeta
CCCTATACCTATCTCTTACCGTTAACGGATTTCTCGACTCGATATTCGTGAAATATCGATCGGTCGACTCGAAAATGTGAACTGGAAGTGGAATTATTTTTCTGAGAATTTTTTTCTATATATTTCCTTATACCTATCTCTAGCCGTTTAGGAGTTGTTTCACGCGACAGACAGACGAACGGACGGACATAGCGAGGACAATAGATGCTTTCTGCGCTTCGCTGCAGGTCGCATCTAAAAAGGTCCATAATAATACGAGCTAAAAGCTGATTTCCTTTGAAAATTGTCGAAATTATTTTTGAAAGTTTGAAATAATTTGCCTCTTCTGGATGTTACCACTGTCTTGGGTACTATGCTGCAAACAGAATTTGCAGCATAGTACTATGGCGACCTTCAAACTATAACTTATATTTTTTCATAACCATATTGTTTTTTTTAGGTACACTGTACTGTATATACTCATGTTTATAATTATATTGTTTCGTATACTTCTTTTGTAATATGTAATTTCATGTTTATACTGTACTGCACATATGTAATAATGTAAATGGGCTTGATGGCCCTAACATTTTTCAAAATAAATATATCTATCTATCTATATTCAGGTAACTCTTATAACACATTGAAATAAAAATGAAACATGTCATCAAAATATGAGTAAACTGTATTAATCTGCGTACATACAGTGACTATGGTATAAATCTACAAAATTCAGTTGTTCAGAAGCTATTTTACAGATCAGATAAAAGTAATTTACAGGTAACAATTCAATTAAATACTCTAGTGCTAGCAATTTGTGACAAAGAAATAAAACAAATTGTGGAATTAAAAATGTAAGCACAAAAAAAGCATTTCTGTTAAGTTGAATAATAATTTAAAGCATTTAATATGTTGTATGTGTTTAATTATTGCACTAAAAGTGTAAGTTGTAGTATAGATGAATAAGTAATTTTAATTTATATGACTAATTCACCCATGAAAATCAAGATCCAATTATACTGTATCATTATGGATGAAATTTTTCGTACATAAATTCATTAACGTAATTTACAAATTATGTTCTTTTTGTCCAAATTATTTTTCAAAAGTTTACAAAACTGTCAACTTTACCAGAATACAGTATAATTGAATGAATAAAATGACATCTTGTATTAAGTAAATCATTTCCTTATTGCTTTACATAATTTCTACAAACTACAGTTTGTATCAATCAAAGCCAGTTACTCTCAAACAGGCTGTTTTTGACAATTTTTTTTAACAATACATAAACTGTAAAACAATCTTGCATTGACTGAACAGATTACTTTTTAGTAATTGCAAAAATTATGAAATATTGATTAAACACTAAATGCTAACTTAATTTGCAGAATTCTAAAGAGACATGAAAAATGCGTAGCACTAAAAACAGTTAATTAATTTTATATAATTCAATTCTTACACTTTGCCTTTTACATGCAACTACAATGCGAAAATATACATGCTAATAGATCTAATTTCAATAATACTTAATTTAAGAAACAAACATAATTACATATAACAATTCAATATAATTTAACGTTAATAATAAACTGTGATTGTTGACAACTTGTTTCATATTAGCACAACCATTTGAAATCACTGTGAGACTATTAAAAAAAGTTCAGATCATGTCTCAATTAATAAAAAAAAGTAATTTTTCATAGAGAGAAAAACAATCTTTTGACATAGAGAATATAAGCAATGGTAATCCATAATGCTGTACCCCATAAATCAATGAATAGTTTAGCCAGATGTGTTTGTTGTGTTGGTTTCCAACTAAATGGAAAAATATTCTTTGTCATCTCATGACCAACATACAGTACTATAGCATTCATACCTACAACAGAACGATTAGAAATATTAAGGGTAAGGTAATATATTTAGAGAAGGTAAAGGGGGATGCTAATATCATAGGTTACACTATCTTTAATTTATTATGGCGGAATAAAGTCAAATGACTGACATTGCAAAAATGGTTTGAAGTACAACAGACACAAAATATTTAATATACCTTGCGAGACAACATCAGAACTATTTCTTGATAAGAAATGTTGATGATTTTGACAGGAGAAAGTTTGTTTATAATAGGAAACAGGGGTGATTCTATTGTCCGCCCTATTGTTTGGGTGATAAAACTGTCAAACTAGAAGTAGGTCTTATATTCTTGCGCAGGGTATATAAGGCTTAATTTATGAAACTGAATTGCATTGTATCTAAAACACTTATTATGTGTATACTTTACAAAATCAGGCTATAGCATACCATTTTAGTGAAGAAAAACATTCATGTTAATGTAAAATCTAATAATCGTAATATACAAATTTCAATTTAAGTACTATAATACTGGTATCTTCCTACTTTAATTGCACAAAATTTCAGCACACCTACAAATTCTTCTAATGATAACAGAACTATATCGTAGTGTATATATTATACAAACATCATATTAGCAAATATTGTATGATGATTACATTTAAAATTTTATTATTTCTTATCAGATAGCAAACTAAAGGTACATGGTAGGTAAGGCTATATTGACTAAAACATAATTTTGTACTCTTTAAACAATGTGGAAGTACTTCAAATTGTATTGTTTTGCCAGTTTATTTCAGAAAACTTCATACACTCCATGGATGTAACATTCTAAAATAATAAATGCTTCTTTTTCTTACCAGCATACATGAAAGGTCCACCTCTCCACCATTTCCTTACATCAATGACATAATATAAAACTATAAGAAGAAAATATGCCATGGAAGACAATGCAAATACATATGATAATGACCAGAGATTTTTATTCACAGGTATCACACCATTATTTTGACTAAACTCACACAAGGCACCTCCAAATAAACCCTGAAATAAAAAAGCAAAAATCATGGATTGCTAATATTGTTAACTAACTTTACGTACACAAGATATTCATTTTTAACACTTTTCAATGACTAATCATAATTTATAATCCAAATATAAATAAACTTTATTTAATTTAATTACCACTATATTTATTATAATTATTATACTTTCATAACCATCTAATTTTAACACAATATACCATCACCGTTTCTAATATTTTTACATGCAGTTTAGAGGGCATAATGAATTAACCCATTCTAGTTGAAATTTAAAGATCTCTGCTGGGAGCCAGACCATAAATTAACAATTAAAAAAAAATATTCAAACAATATCATAATGAAAAAATGCTTGAAAGCTGTTAAGTTGAAAACCTAATAAATCACAATTATTATATGTTTTTTAAATATGTTTGAAAGCTGATTTATTAAGTTTGCAGCATAGTAAATCTTAATTAATAGAACATTATAAATAAAAAGTCACATGTACAAATTAATCCAACAATCATATTGATAAAAATAGGATAAAATAATTCCTCACTTCAAATAATATCTTACCAAAATAAATGACCATGCTCCCCATCTGTATATTCTAGGAGCCATTTCTGGATAAGTAACAAGGATTTTACCAGCTTGTACACCAAGGAATACTGTCAGTGCAGCTGTTAATGTACCAAGCAAACCTGAAAGACAGTGGAAATGATAGAACACTTCATATTGTCTAAGTGCACTATTCCTGTTTCATGTTATATGATACTCATGGGTGGAAAATGTGCGGTAATCTGGTAATATAATTACCGGGAACGGATCACTGCCACCGGGAACGTAATTACAAAACAATTTTTTTTTCGACAATTATTTATAAATACAGCAATCATTTATTCATTTATAAATACAGCAATCATTTATAAATACGTACACGCTGGAAAATGTTTTGCTTATTCCTTACCTTTTTTTCGTTTTCGCCGACATTTTTTCGTTTTTCCCGATTTCGACGTAATTTTTTGCTGTTTTCGTGTAGTAAATCCCGGAAGTTCCACCCGATACCCAAAATAAAAAACGGGTACCCAATGGAAACACTTGTTATAGGATGTCCTTACCATTGACGATCGAGAAGAATTGAAAAATCGAAATTTCTGGTAAAATCACATTACCGAGAACGAACGGAACATTTTCCACCCATGATGATACTAATAAATTTTGTTTTTGATCTTACTAGCTTTATCAAATTATTGTATCTGTAAGTTAAAACACAAATGAATTTATTTTCCGTGAAATAAAGAAATTAAAAACGGCTTCTTAATTAATAATTCTTTACATCAGGTAGCATGAAATAATTCATGAAATTGTCATTTGATACAAACGATATTTAGAAGTTTATTTCATTTAGCTATTTCTTTTGTGATAATAGGTTTATACAATGTGGAACATAAAACAGCTGCTATTAAGAAAGACTAGGAAATGAACACATTCGAAAATTTCCACAGTTATGACTGCAATCAAAATTTTAGTTTTGTCAGCTATTAGTGAAGTGGTTGAGATTAGAAAACAGCTTTTACTTGACTATTTAACTTTAAAATTCATCACTTTTTAAAATACTTAGAGCACTTTTTTAACCCAGAAAAACGAAAAGGTAAAAAATGTATTATATTTTTATATAATGAAAGTTTTCTTCATGAAAATTTGATATTTTGTCATTTACAGGCAAACCATCACTAAATCTAATTAAAAACTTTGATTTTTTAGAATTAGCTAATGAGAATTACTTGACCATTTATGATTATATTGAAACTCTTACCAATAATAATTTGATTCATATTGCATTCAATGGAAAAAATCTTGAAAGGTTGATATTATCATATTTGATTATGAAGTGCTTTTAAATGGAAATATTAAACACCATAGAGGATGTGAAAAGTACTTGTACAATACAGGCATTCACTGCTTGAAACTTAAAAGATTTTAGTCGCTTCACAAATAAATGAAATTTTTATTCAGAGAAAACTCAAACTGTCAGTTTATAAGTTAATCATTAATAATAACTTTATACTATTTGAATTATTGAAGAATCCATACCTTCTGGATCATATGGTACTGTTGTTTCATATATAGGTTTACATGAAGGTCTTTGATATATATGATCATCACCAAATACCACTCTATCAATATAACCTGCTGCTCCACCTGTACAATTAACATATGCACCAGAATCCTCTAAACCACCTGGACCTAAATAACCTCTGGAAGTATGGAGAATATCATGTCAAGGATAGAAAAAATAAAATATACAGGAACAATAAATACATAAAATTTAAAAAATAGTAATTTACTGAATCAATTATTGAATAGAAATCTTAAAGGATTACCTGCAGATAATGAATTTCCCGTTTTCTGTGATTTTCTTGTACTTTATATTATTAACGAATTTTTAAAGAAGGTTTGACATTTTTGGACCCAACTGATCAAGAGATATTTCTGCTTATTATAGTCGATAAATTTGCTACTACTTAATAAATATCTATTAAGTAGTATCAAAACTGACTTAAAAATAATGTAAATTAATCATTTTATTCCCATATCTTGTTTTGGGCAACGCTTGCTCTGCTACCTTACAGCTTATTTTCTTGCATTTTCTAAGGTGAATATCTCCACAATCGGTGATTTTTAGGAGGTAAGAAAAAAATATGACTTATTTATATCAAGAAGACTAATATTATGTTATAATATCAGAAAAGTAAATTTAGCTGCAGGTAACCCTTTAATTTACCACAAGTAACCAAAATAATTTGCTATATATTATTTAACAATTATGATGTCCCAACATAAGAAATAACAGAGCTCCCTAATAAGTGAAGAACCATTTACTAAATATTTTTGCTAATCGCTTTATCAATAATTTCATTAAATTAGATATGTGATACTGTACAATATAAACTTAAAATGAGAGGAGTTGATCAAAATACAAATAGTATTCACTGAGAATACCATAATAATAAGTATCAAGGAATATATAAAATCACATTGCTCAAATATAGTAACATGTTTTTGACTTACTTTCCACATCCTGGTACTTTTAGTAGAAATGTAGTGAGTGTATGAATGGCAGTTACACATCCAATTATAAGCCATTGAAGCCAACTTGTAGCTAAATCACGAATTGGAGACCATAATACAAACTAAAACGAAAATATTCATGCGTCAGATGAGAAAATTATTTTATCATAGAGTAAAATATACACTTTAGAATTGAAAGAGCCAAGTACAACATTTATATTTTCATTGAATTTTGATAAATACTTGTGCATCTAGGTCTATTTCCAGTATCTGATATATTCAGAATATGTATACTCTGAATTATTGTACTTTTGACTACAAATTATATAATTTAATGGTACACACTAAATTCAGAGGAGGCAATTAAGCCAATTTAAAATATTGTATTATCCAAAAGTATGTTAACCTCTTGTACAGTACATCTCAATTACTGAACGTGGTGACATCACTCGTAACATACAACATAACCGACCAATGACAAGAACTGATTGTTGCTTTTCTTGAATGTTGATTGGTCTATAGCAACATTTTCAGAGTGTGACGTCACCATGTTCTGTATCTGCAGTGTACTATAGAAAAAGTATCATTGAAAATTGAACAAAACCAAATTCTAGCAAGAATTATAAGATTAATAAAATATTTTTCCATATTAACAAAAATATGAACAGACTGCTATTTTAAAATTTTGCTCAGATATTTGTCTTAAAGGGTTTCCGTTTTCTGTGATTTTCTTGTACCTTATAATACCGGTATTAAAGAATTTTTACAAAAAGTTTGACATTTTTTGACCCAACGGATCAAGAGATATTTCTGTTTGGTAGATTTTCCACAAGGTAGCACAAATCGACCTGCTTAATTTCGCTGCCTTGCAAAAATATCCAAACTATTCGCTGAAAAACACATATCAGAACATATATCTAATAAGTAGTAGCAAAACTGACTTAAAAATAATGCAAATTAATAATTTTATTCATATATCAGCAGTTGTCTTGTTTTGGGCCATGCTTGCTCCTCTACCTTACAGTTTATTTTCTTGCATTTTCTAAGGTGAATATCTCCACAACCGGTGATACTTTTATGTAATAAACAAGCTATCATAAATACACATCCAATCGCTTACTATTGAAAGGAATATACATCCCATTTTACACAAAACTACAGCAGACAAACTATTAGTAAATAACCTACCCTGTAATTATCTTCTGCTTGGAGACAACAAGCTTCAATAACAGCAACAAGTAAATAAGCCAAACCAAATCTCTGTAAAACTCCTGGAATTCTTAAGTAATTTATATCATTCTTTCCTCCTACTGAATTTAACATTATTCCTAATGCAAATAATACAACAGATCTTTTAAGAATTTGCCAGATGATTCTTGGTCGCGATACCATTCTTCTTAGTCTTGAACGAATTGATATTACAAGACTTACTCCCATAAGCCACATGAACCTGGAAAGAGGAATTTAAATTTCTGGAATTAATAAAATGTTTTGAAATATGAATTTTTGCTGGTTAATCATTCATATAATGCAAGAATTTTTGGCACAAATTTGTTTAGTATTTTTTGGTGTTCATTCAAACAACTGTGATAATAGTAGTTTGCTTGTAAGAATAGTAAATATGATAGACTAGCTAATAACTTTATCATTTGCATTGTATTGTTTTAAAAGTGATTGAATTTATAATTTTATTTACAGTAAGTATCATTCAAATATGTAGTACATGATTTCAGCTGACAAACTCAAAGAATTAAGCTAGTATGATGAAAAAGAACTTGCTGTACAGAGGAGAATATGTATCACATTGTGCACTTTGTAGTACTGTAACATTTTAAAATGAAGCTATCATTCTCGTATCTAAACTCGAAAAGCTTCAATCTGTTGTATAAAATGTATGTCAGACCAAAACTCGAACATTGCGCTCCGGTATGGTTTCCGTATCTAGTCAAAGACGTTAACAAACTTGAATCCGTACAACGAAGAGCTACAAAACTTTGTTCTTCTGTTAAAAGATTGCCTTATGCAGGAAGGTTAAACAAATTAAAACTTCACGCACTGAATCAGCGTAGAAAACAAATCGATCTTCTATGGGTTTTTAGAGCAATTTAACTTTATTGAATATAGAATTGATTGTTCAAAATTTGTAAAATCTCCTACACTTTTGACAACAAGAGAACATTCACGGAAGTTGTTTCGTGCTCGTTATAAGAAAACATCAACACTAAATAGTTTCTTCCCACAAACAATTATCGAGTGGAACAAGCTGACTCTATTGTAACAAAGTGAAAATAAGTTTAAAGTTAACAAGGCTCTTATGAGCCTAAGTCTGGACTTTCCACATAGCCACATAGGCAGGAAACCAGCACTTGCAATGACAGTGGTCTTTAAAGTAAAAATATAATACAGTGAAGTCATAGTGTTTTTCTTGTAAATATAAAAGTACAGTATCCAGAACACTTTGTCTTCAGAAATGTGTTTTACTTTAAAAACCTCAACATTCTCCATGTATTGTAAAGGGTTTTAAAACGTGAGTAAAACTAAAACTCTACATTTCTATTGTGGTGAAAGTACTGTACATAAGAATTGAGACAATCTGTATAGAAAGCAGTTTATTTTCTTACCATGGAAATACAAGATCTGCTACAGTGAGTCCATTCCATGGTGAATGTTTGAAGAACCAGTAATGTCCACCTCCATAATTAACAAAGATCATTATTCCAATACAAATACTATAATGGAAATAAGAAGAAAATAAGTACAATTCTATACTATGTGTATAATTATATTTGTTTGGATATATAGTAGAAGACTAATTTCAGTATTGCTTATAAAAATAATAATTTTCCTAGTCACTGTTAAAATTATGTCCTAATTACTTTTCTATGCATCTATGGACAATATTGCAAGTAACAAAAACTTTTTACTAGTGACTTTCTTTACTCATAAAGTTAGTTTAATGTGTCTAACTTGCTTAATTACACGTACCAGTATTGTATTTTTGTTTTTCAAGACTACTTATATTACATTGTGGTTCTAGAAATGAGAATATAATCATTTTCTAATATGAACAATAAAATAAAAATAATTAAATTTTTCACACTTTACTCTTACTAAATAAATGACTTTTGCAACATCTTACCCTCTGAATGTATCAATACATTGTAGTCTTTTTGAAGTATAACCAGCATTATCTTCTTGAGGTATAAGTTGTTGAGTACCATCTCCTGCACTTGGATTACCAAGATCCTAATACATTTAAAGATAGAACATTATATTACTGAATAAAATGGGATCACAATTTAATTTGCATAATTTTTTATAATTGCCAATTTAATCAATGTAATGATCATAAACAGCATACTGGTTACTTTTAAGAACAGGCAGTAAAAACATTCTATCGAATATTCATTATAAATTCTTCTTTAACTTTATTGTGTTACAAGTTGCAAGGAGACAGAACATAATTACTTGAAAGTAGATTTTTACATTAAGTTTATGTTAATACAAACATAACTTCTAATATTATTCATAATTATGAGTACCAACATTAAATATAGAATGAGAGAACAGAAGAGAAGCTATTCCTGTGTGAAAGAATGAGCGTCCCTTCAGTGAAAACTCATTAAAAAAAGAATTTAAACATTTAGTGTCTTCTAAAATACAAATCAGTATAATATGCCATCATAAAGAATGAAGTAGACCTATATCAATTCTTAATTAAAAATTTAATACCATATTTTTATTTATGAGCATAAGGGTTTTACTGTAACATTTCAACATGTAAACTGTAAACTCAAAGGTAATCACATTTTGATTTGCAATTTACAGTACAACAATAACACAAAACTAAAAAGTGTTTATATTTGAACTTACTCTATGGAATGCATCAGCAGGTGCGAAGACTAACAACACACTCTGTACATACGAATGTCTATATACTTTCCGTAATATAAACCAGATTAATCCTAAAAGAAGTAAAGCAATGGATGCATACAGGATAGCTGAAAGAAAAACAAAATAAAATTACTCTTTAAAATAATGTTGTTATACATAAAACAAAGAAATTTGTATGCAACACTCTAAATAGTTCATGAGATATTTTGAAAATTATAATAAAAAAAAATTTAAAGTACTGCAAAGTAAAAAGAAACTTTAACTTTAAAAACAGAAATTGACTTAGTAGCATCTTGAAGAGATTATTACAACAAAATAAATCATGTAATGCACTGATGTTTAATAAAATAAAGTAGACCTAGTCACAAAATTCACTAAACCTGCTGCAAGAACATATAAGGTTCATTTCCACTTAGGAGAATTGGTGATACTGAAAAAAGGTTTTGTTTGCAATAACAAACAGAGGTGATCCTTTTATCCACTCTTTTGTTAGGGTATTAAAACTGTCAAACTGTGCTAATGAGGAATGGTTCTCATGTTCGCATGCAAGGTTTATAATATATGGTAAATATTTAATTTCCTAAGTTAAAAAAATACAACTAAGGTTTATATTGTTAAACCCATTAGGTCTAATAATTCAATTTCAATAAACATTTATATTTTTGTACCTAATTCTAGTCTGCTAACAAATTAAATAATTATTGAACCTTCATAATTACTGTGCGGGAAGAAAATGTGAATGCTCTCATTATAATCTCATCGTAGTTAATACTTACGAAGAAATGCATTGGCTGGATTGGAGAGAATTTCCACAGAGAATTGTTCTTCGTCTTTGGTATTAATTTGGTATTGCCCATACTCAGCAAAATGATATGATACACTAGAGAAAATAAAAAAATAAATATTTCAACTTGTAGCCTAATTGAACTATGTTCATAATTTACATATGCATACAATTTTTAAAGGAAATGTTTAGCTATAAACTTTTCTCTAGGAAAAGTTAACTGATGTGTGGTCGTCATGATTTAGTATCAGCATTTAAAATTAATTGCACTAGGAAAAAAAACATTATGGGCAGATTTTCGGAGATTCAGTGTCTTTTCTTGGTAATAATTCATCTTCAAAATTATGGATTAGACCACTTCAAATGAATTTGAAGTGACTAAAACATTCTGGGTTTCAATAAATAGCATTTATAATAGACAGTAGACTCATAAAGAGAGCATGATTACTGCTGTACATAAGAAAAATCATAACAATCAAACAAATTCTTGAGCTTGAAACATTCTTTTTTAAAGTTGAATGGACTTGTATGATTAAATCAGTAACTTATGAATGAAGTTACTGCAAATTAATTTATATTCAAAATAGGCCTAGTAATACTTCAAAATTAATAAAAAGTTCATGAGTTTATCATTTATTGGTCACCTTTAGGTGTTACCAAAGTAGTAAATGTCTGTATTATTCTTTGCAAACTACTGTAACAATGACAAAAATGAGCCAATTTAGTTTGAAAATACAAATGGGCAAAACGACATTGCCTAGGCACAAGGACTATAATTTTGACGAAATATAGTTTGGATACCCGGTAGAGAATTTGAATACAAACAAGAATATTTGAGCTATCACAATGAATTATTATTAAATTATTGTTAAAAAAGAATCAGTTGTCACTATTTGGCAAAAATGTTAAAGAAAAAATCCTCACGCTATTTTGAAAAATTATAAAAATCAAACTCCCATGTTTGAAGGTTGATTAATATAGAAGTTGCTCATAGAGCCAGTGATTGACATAATAATGGGAACGATAGCGGTAAACTAATTCGAGATGGTAATGGGAACACCATTCACTCACAGGTACCAGCGATAACAACAAAAAGCATGAATTATAGCAGAATTTTGGAAGACACACAGAACTTAAAAGTGCTAAATTAGGTGATATAAGTATAAGTTTACGGAATTTTCTTATTTTGGAAAAAAATAGCGCTGGAATTCTCAGGAAAAAACACTTGTAAAGGTTAGTTTTAAAAGTTATTAGTTTAATAAGTTACACCTTCAAATGGTTTACAATATTAATTTTAAGTCGTAATTCTGACTGGAACCGGTGAGAAATAGATTTTCAACTGGCGCATGCTTTTAAAGTAGCAGATACGAGAAAAGTACAAGCAGTGCTCATGCGGAAAAAACTTGCAGCTATCGATCCCATTATTAAAGTAGATATACTAGATAAGTCATTTTAGGTTTCAAAATATATATTATTTATTCTTATAAGATTTATGTGATATTCTGTGACTCCCTTGCAAAGAGTTTTCAGACACTTACATTCTTTACAATGATATATATATAACATACCTATGTGTTGAATTATGACTTGATACAAATGTAAGAGTAGTTGGAAAACTTGTGTTGACTACTAAATTCCTTGATTCAGAGGAATTCACTTTCAGAAAATACCATGGATTACACTGAAAACAAACAAATTGGCTTGAATAAATATTATGTAATTTCATCATCAAAAAACTTCTCAAATTAGTTTTTTCCCTTATTTTGAAGAACATGGCTTAACAATATTAACAGTCTTGTATTGGTCACCATGGAATGCACCCTAAGCATCAAATTTTAGGATGTCAGTAAATGTTCACTAATAATTGAATTTTACAAAAATAATGATAAGACCTACTATAAACCAAGGGCGTATTCAGGACGGGAGGGCAGAAGGGCCATGCCACCCTCCCCAATGAAATGCAAAGAAAACAAAAAAAATGCCAATTTTAATCATAAAAGTGGGCAAAATTATGGTTTCACCTCCTCCAAATATTTTTTCCCGGATGCGCTGCAAGCTGATTTACTTTCTCTCATTAGAAATTAAGAATATATTTACCAGGCATGGTGTAGTAATTATAAGAAATTATTATTTATTCATATCTCTCCTTACTTTTTTAGTATTTCATATTTAAATGCAGTTTATTTTTAAAATATTAACCATACAGGTAAACTTTATGGATTTTGTTATTGTATAGGGCATTTTTAAAAAATAATATGAATCATAATTATTTTAGCCCAATAACAACTTCGACTTCAAGTTAAAACCTGATGTAGTATTCTCTTAAAACAAGAGTTGTTTTGTGCCATTTAAATTTAAAATCTGATATAACCAACAAAAATGGCTGTCATTTATTTAGAAAATAACTATTTAATCTCCAATACCATACGTAAACAACGGTAATAAAAATCGTTTTACAATAAAAAGGTTATAATCTCTTTATGGTATGCAAAAACACTTTTGTGCAAAATATAAGTAATGTTATTTTACGACTGTGAATTCACAAAGAACTGATAAAATAAACAAAGTTGATAATTTTAATGAAACAAAATATGAATCACCAATAGGCTACTAGGGGACTGGAACGAATTGCAGACGATTGTTAAGAGCGTCACTGATAACGTTGTCTGCTATGAGAAGTTAATGGAGGTAGTTAGAAGCATGTGCGTGTAATTTTCTTCCACGGAGCAAAATAACTTAGTTGCGGTAAGTAGATAAGTTTAACAAAATTTTTATTTTTTTAACTGTAGGTTAAATGTTTATTTAGTGTACGGTATCCTAATGTTAAATAAGAAGAAAATATATTTAGTTTGTTATAAAATGGTAGGATCATATGCAAGACATAGTTCTATACATGGCAAAATTTTCATCTAGGCCTAGGACTTTTTTCCATTAATTAATTACAGGCCTAATCATTTTAAACCTTTAACAGTTAATTCAAAATAAAGCTTTATTGCTGTATAATATAATGTTCAGTATTGTTTTTAAGCAACGTTGTCAACTTTTGTGTGACTTATAAACCCCGTTTCAGTTATCTCTGGGTCACTTTTTCTCTTTTCCTCTATGCTCATGCATTGGAGAAAATATAAAATCTGACGAAAGTTAGTGTGACCATAGTATACAAGGGTATATCAGTGAGTAAGTCAAATCGTTATATAGCAAAACAACTAAAAGAGATGGGAACTAGAAATCTTTTCTCAGTTTTCGTTAATATAGTTATAATACTTTTGCACTTATCCAATCTCTTTATCGTTGCCTGGTATCACACAACGCTAATGCCTTTGAACTTAGGTGTGAGGTCCCTATGTACATTATACTGTTACGTCGAAACTGATGTTCACCAATTAAATCCTGTGTACAAGAGTGCGTAGTTTTCAATTAAGTCTTAGTAAGTATTTGAAAGTCTCACAAAATCATATTCAGTATTTCAAAGTACAATGTAAGTTTGAATCTGTGTGAATAAAGGCTTTTAAAAGCATGCTGAATTTTTCTGTTCATTGAAGCTTCCAAGAGAATATTACCGCACTTATCTAACAAAGTGTTGATGTGGTCTCCTAAAGAAGATAATTAAATTTTCATATCCTAATAATGTTTAGGAAACATTTCAAGGATGATAATTTAATTAAACATGAGGCCATAAAGAATAGACATAGTAGTACTCATTCTTTAAGGATTTTTTCACTGAGACTTTAACTTTACAAAAATTAGTGAAATTTTCAAAGACTGAAACTTAGTAAAACTTCTGAAAAATGTTCACACTCTTGTACAAACGATTTAATTGGTGAACTTAATTTTCAACGTAATTAGGTCTAGAGGTCTCTCACTTAAGTTCAAATACGTTGATGCTGCAGGATTTCAGACAATGATATAAAGGCAAAAGCATAAGTTGATATATTGGTGAAAAGAACAAAACGATTTCAAGTTCCTATATCTCCTTTAGTTTTTTTTTCTCTATTATAACCCTTTGTGACTTACTAAATCCCTCTCATACAGTCATACATTTAAGGTTGTTACAATTTTCCCCAGCCCAAAAAGAACCATTGGGTTCTAATAAGCCAGGCCCACCTTAAAAAAAAACAGAAAAAAAACAATAGGCCTAGTTTTTTTTTTTAATTTTTCATGTATTTTTGCATCAAAACTATCAAAATATGTTGTCTTCCTTAGACTTTTGGCTTTATATTTTAGTTAATTTTCATTAATTATTCTGTTTCATTAATATTTCGACTAATTGGAAGTTTTCTCATAATTTAAGAACGTAACAAAAATTAATTTTAAAATCTAAACATGTAAGAAAATGATATCTAACTGACCTCAGTTTAAGAAAATTACTGTTTGATAAGCTGCTCATGCGGAGATTAAGAGACTTATTCATGTTTAAAATACTTCTTGGATCTGGTCACTTATAAGAAACAAACTAATTAGCTTCAGGACGTTTCACCTTTATTAATAAAAAGGCTTTATGAACTGTACAATAAAAGTTTGAAAAGATTCACAAAATACAAGATCACTGTTTGATAATCTAAAAAATTACTTCAAATTAATAAAACCCAAAAAAGCCCTATAAAACCCACCGGGCTCGTCTTTTTTAATAAAAGACAGGTTTTTCCAACCCTATACATATTTTTCAGTTGCTTTCTTTACAGCTGAGACCAACTTTTAATATTATTCTTTATTTGAGCAGGTGATTCCATTTTAGCAAAACAAAAGGAATTAGAATACAAAGTAAAGAGCTGCTGTTAATATTTATGGAAAATACTACATACCAATAAACTACAATCATGGTAAGTCATAACATTTCATAAATTATTTTAAATTAGGTTATACGATAAGCCTACTATGTAGACAAAAAGATATCATTTTTTTAAGGGACGAATCGTTAAAATAGACTAGTGATGAAATCATAGTAGAAGTCAGTACTGAGCATCCTTGAAAAATTTTATCTTTTCAATAAAAATGCTCACTTTCATCAATGCATATGAGAAATATTTTTAACTTAATATTTAACTTGATTTTTAACTTGACCTATCTATTACCAATTAAACCCATTCGTAAGTAAAATACGGTACTAGGCCTACATATAAGACTCCATGCTTAAACCTTCTGACCTTAGCACAATCAATGTTAAAGGTGCACCAAGATTGCCCCATAATATGAGGAATCGTAAGTGTAAGGATGTTGGGTGCCCAGCATGATTTGAAACTTTGGAAGGTCGAAGGCGGAAGCATTATGCCTGTTCATCCCTTATAAAATATATTTTCATGGATATGTGTTGGCAGTATCCTATTTGCCACGACATTGAGTTTTTTATATTTAAATTTTATATTTACATTTTCGGTGTGAGATTCAGAGATTCTTACAAATTAAATAGTATGCCTATAACTGAAATTCTTCTAATATAATGTATTAACAATATGTCAAATACCGGTAGTGAAAAATTAATTAAAACCTTTCCTGTAAAATAAAAATACTAAAGTTTCCCATTTTGTATGATTGCATTTTTACCGAAGTTCTACTTTGAGATAAGATAATATTAATACATTCCAAAGCGTACTAAATAAATTCCTTTTTTAAGATACTCCACATGAAGTTCTTAGAAAGGAGATTAAATTGCATTTTTTTAAATAATACACCTAAGCCTAGTAGCTTTTATCATCATATATAGTAACCTCTTATCTATTGTATGGTTATAGCAATTGATACTTTTAAAATAATAATGCAAATAATTATAGTCAGCTTACATCCCAGGTACCAAAAACAAGCAATATTACTCTGACATTAGATTCAAAACCTACTCTCTACTCTAACTAGTACAAATTCAATACTGCACCAATTACTCAAAAACTAAAATTAGTTTTTTGGTCATTTGTTGGTGTGGTATGATATAAAGACACTTTTTAAGAATTATGATTGTGATTGAAGAAAAGTACATTATTCATTTGCAACAAAGGTAACACTGTCAACATATTATATTACTCCATTGTAAATGATACTACCGATTGATACATGAATACATGCATCCAAGTTTTAAACTCCAAATAGAAATAAAAAAACCTTAACAAAAAATGATAAATAAACTGATCACTTTATTTCTGGAACTACAATCACATCTCAAATTTAATCTTTTTTTTCCCTAAGGTGACAATAATTATTATTTTTTAAAAACATCTTTGTTTATTTTTCATACCTTTTCACATTCATTTGACTGAGCATAAACAGCAATTTCTTCCTTTGGTATATTGTTCACTATTTCCAAACAGGCTTCATCAATTCTTAACAGATATGGTTTGTCTGTACTATTACAGTATATTCTTTTCTCTGTAGCCATTCTGAAATTATAAATACAAAAAAATGTTATTGTGATAATAAATGAGTTTTTAGGGTCATTTAAAAAATATTAGTTTTACTCGACTTTTAGTCTTCAATTAAAACTATTAAAGGGACTGGACAGCCAATGATTTTCTACTTTTTGAGTTCGTATTTTCTATTGAATTTTTTGAGGATTTTTGAAAAAAGAATGAACAAAATCGGTTCAGCCATTTTGGAGAATTGCCCACCTAAAGTTCACAGATAACACATGGAGTTATCTGTGAACCTCTATCTCAAAATCTTTCTGAACAACTTTATAACTTGTGAATCATAAGTCGGAGTTTTGTCATTCTTTTTTTAAAAGTCATAAAATAAATAAATTTATTTAATAAAAACTATTTGGTTGTTACGAATCTATTAGATGCTGACATCCAAAAATTCATTTCACAGGTAACTCCTCTCATGATGTTTTTTACAAATCGCCATATCTCATGAACGGAAAATAGTTGGATGATAATTT
>JAQIWE010001072.1:0-17462 GCA_034698565.1 Campodea plusiochaeta
GTAGAACGGAAACTCTACCCTAGTTCCTACTTCATTGTATCCTAGTAGGCTTAGAGGCTGAAACAAAACAAAAAAATATGACTGTTAAAATATTTCTTCAAAAATTACAGTTTCTTATATCAACTGACAGCATAAACTGTTTTGCCTTTCCATCCATGTTTCATATAACTTATAGCAACAAAATGTATTAATCATCTGAAATTTAGTAAGAAAAGTGTTTATTCAACTGCAATGAATTTGAGTCATCATTAGAGAAAGTTGGCTAGTTACAGCGTTAAGGATTGATTCTATAGCAGTATAGCAAGAAAGTTGTAAGATACACTACGATACAAGTTAGCATAGAGGAGGGGGTAGAAGTTAGTTATCTTCACATCAATTAAAGGATTAAAATGTAGAATGGTATACTCTGATATACTGTACAGGGCTTACAATGCAGTTACTTTATTGTATTAATTGCTGGTTGGTAAAAGTTTTGAAAATATAATTTTTATCACCTATGATTTATTTGATAATTTCCTAGTTTTTGTGATTTCTCTCTTCCTTTCAATCTCTCCCCCCCCCTCCCAGACGAATATATCCCAATAATAATTTAATTATGATATTTGTCAGTGTAATTAATTTAAAATTTAGAGGAAAGAAGACTGATATAATTTTAGTATAGCGTAAATAATATAATGTAGATTTCACTTAAAGTTTTGGTTCTATATGGAAGTGCTGAGAATTTTTTTGTTCCAGAATCAGTATTTTATCATCGAAATGAAATACAGTTCTTACAGTTGCTAATATTGCTCTCATTGCGATTATAATCATTTACCATTTTGTAATGACGAAGAAAAGATTCTAATTATTGTAAGTTATTAGTAATAATTAGTGTTAAAAATGTACAAACCTCAAATCGAACGAACGTGAAGAGTTATGTTATTTAGGAAATGAATATCCAATTTATCCAATCGATTGTGAAATAACAGAGCTAAATTCGCATTGTGAGAATCGGTCTTCTTTTTATGCACTTTCTTATTTATATACAACATATTATTGATATTTATATACATTATATCGTACTATTACACATTTCCATGTATAAACGCCGTCGTACTTTATTTATATGATGATGACAGTGCTGTTCAGAAATGATTAAATTAATCAGTTTTTAATAATGAATATCTGTAAATAATAATTTTTATGGCTTTGGATGATGTGAAGTTAGTATTGAATTGAACGATGAAAGGAAAAAGTAGCATAATTATAATGGAGAAAATCATAATATCACGGAGAACTAACACATCAGAATAATACAAAAAATAGTAAAGAAAGAAACACATGTACACTATATAAAAAAAACAGTTGAATAGATTTTGAGGTAGCTGGAAAGATTTATAAAAGTAGAGATTTGCTTTGTGATTAATTCCATCATTGTATTGTCGAGCCTCATATTGTATTGTTGATCAGCATCATTTTATTGTCGAGAGTTAATTTTCGAGCCGAGTTAGCTTCATTATTTGCTCGCTTTTCTATAATATATTTGAAAGGATACATAATTACGGTTATCTTCAGTTGTGTTGATTTAGCAGACAGTAATGGTATTATTCTGACCCTGAATGTGCATTTGTTGTATAGCCATTTTCATCCTCGTTTTTCATGCCAGTAAGTGTCTACTCACAGCTAATGATATGTACAAATAATGTCAGAGCACCTTTCCTTCAATCTTCATTCACAAGTTAGACGAAAGAAAACTCCAAACTGATTTAATTGTCGTAAGAACTTCATATAAGACAAAACAATGTTTAGGTAATATTACTGTACTACAGATCTATGTTTACTGTTTTCTTCAGTTGAGCAGTTTTAATCATGTGCTGAAATTGATATTATTGGAAGGAACCTGATATTAAGTTAATGAACTTCTGCGGCAAATTAAAAACAAAATATCAGACATTAAAAGCGACAAAAAGGCAAATTCACAGCCAAAACAGTCTTTTGCTTTGATACTATTTGTGCTTTTATTTAGATACACTGAACTTATATAACGCTATTTTGTAAAGTTTCAGTATTATTCATATTCTGTATTTTTCTGTATTATTTCTGTTCGTTTCTGTGTTGTGTTAGCTTACTTTCTCCAATACTTATAGTCTGATCTTATTCAAAATTTAACTACCTTGCTATACCACAATGTCCACAGCCAAAAGCCGGTACGTTGGTCTGATCATAATATAAATAAATAAATGTTAGATATTAAATCTGATTAAATATAAAATGTGAGTCATCATGTAAACTAAATAAATCCTCAGAACTGAGAATCCGCCTATTGAGTTGTAAACAACTTCTAGCAGAATCTTTTGTTGAATATTGTTAACCCCTCCTCTATCTTCTCTTACAACCAGTGGATGTCCCACATGGAAAGTTTAGTAATGGGAATTTGTTTGTGACTTGAGCGTCTCTTCTGCGTTCTACCGCAACTCAATAATTAATGTGCTGATGCATTACAACTTACAAAACTTCTCTGTGGAGTTGGAGAATCTTAATACTAGGAAAATCTTACGCAGCACGACTACAGATGCTTTATTACAAACTGATAGTGTTCAGGAATTAGAGAATAAAAATGTACTAAGAGCAGAGAAATAGAAAGTCATCATAATTCAGAGGTATATAATACACTCATCAGTTCACAATATCTACAAAAGATATATTCGAGTCAATTTGGGTTCTTGTTCATTTGTTGTTGTTCGTTTGGAAAGTAAATGTTTGAAATATGAGGTAAAATAATAGCTATATATACAGTTATTAATTATAATAAAAATATATTCAGCCATTTTACATCTTTTGATATTATTTGCAACAATGAAATATTTTAACATGGCTTTAGATATATTTTAACTAAGCTTTCGAAGAATTATGAAGCTTTTGCAAAATAAATATATACGAGAATATATATGTTCAATTTTCTTTTCTTATTAAAAATAATTTCGCGAAAGGAATGAGGAGGAATATCACGATGCTAACATACGATACAAGTTGAAGAATGAAAAATTCGTGATCTAATATACCATAAATTTGAAAACATTCATACTCTGATAAAGTTAAATGTAGTAGATGACATTATTTTGTTGTTAATAGAGGAAGATGCTACAGTTTTTGCGTAAGTATAATTTCAAATAAAATTTACCCACTATATTTAATAGTAAAAAAATATATTTACCCACTATATAAAAATAATTATTTACCCACTTTATTTAATAACAGTTGTAAAATCATTATCACTTATTTTCTTGGCTTTAAATTCAAACGGAAACATAAATAATGCATTGCATCAATAGATGAATGCCCCCACATAAGCAATGCACTGTTTCTTACAGGAAAAATTGTCATTCTCGATAAATTGCAATGGTTTTTAAAAATAAAAATTCAAGGAAAAGTGAAACTCTACATTTGATTGAATGACCGAAATGTATCACCAGTGCTTCTGGAATGTATCACCAGTGCTTCTGGAATGTATCACCAGTGCTTCTGGAATGTATCACCAGTCTTTTGCGAAATTCTGGAAACGCAGAATATATTTAAAATTAATAATTATAGTTATTTTACCAAATACCTTTACAGTCAGAACATAATAATTAAATTACTTCGTATAAGAATTTATTTTAGGAGGTATTATTCTGAAATTCGAATTACAAAGAAACATTCAGTTAAAGGGAAATAATATTTATTTCGTTATTTTATTTAAACGGAAAGTTTAGTTTTGATATAAGCTTAAAAAGCTGTGTTCACACTCCGTATAAAAGTTACATCAGATTATGATTGTGAACAATAATTATTATGGAAGTCTTTTCATACCCCTTTTCCTTGTACATTATTTTTATGATTGTCATCGAATTAGGAGAAGAGCATTACTTGTGCATGTCCCCACTTGGTTTTGCAAAGAAATATTTCTATATATCATCACAATCGTCACGTTTTGATTAAGCCAAAATGACATGTCGTTATTAAATTTTTCATCTCCTTGTAATATATACATACTAATTTACTCAAATTTTTATTTTTACTTTCTTTATCTTTTTTTTCCGTTTCTTATGATTTTCTCCGGAATTAGATATCTTCTTCGAGTAATTTTTTCTTCTTCTTCAAAAATCGTAAAGAGAGTTTAATACTTTCTTGGACTCTAGATTGAAAGGAAACGAACAATAAGAGTCATTTTATGTCTTTAAGGTTATACTGTAAGTTAGGTTTATTTTTCTTTTCGGGCAATAGTCTTTGCCAAGTTGGCAACTTCTTCCATATTTTGAGCAACAAGCAAATAATAATAGAATAGTAATAAAATGAAAATTATTGACAAAACAATTTTAGAAATTTCATAATTTTCAGTATTTTGACGAATGTCCATTTAACCGTTATCGTCATATTATGTAATATTAATTAATTTGCGAAGAATTCGTCTATGGTAAATTTAACTTTTATTAGAATGTTTGAATATTTGAATAATTGGGTTTTATCATTGTGTTGCTTTCTCTCAAAAATTCTAGTATTCTTAAACAGACTTTGGTTTCAAAATATTACACGAAAGAAGACAGTTTGGCACCATTCATTTGAAAATTTACAGTTTCTTACGGGTTTGAAGTCTGAAATTTAAAGTGAATACCCGAAATCCCTTGGAAACCTTGTGAAACACTGTCAAGAACCTATATTTTAAGTGTAAAGATTAAAGATATAACACTAGAATATAAATGTTTGCATTTAAAAGATTGGAAATATTAAATATTGTAATTATAACTATTATTATCAGTGAGTACAAAATGAGACAAAAAATATGTTATTCAACTGTATGCGAGAGTAACACAAACCAATTATTTTTAAAATGGTGAATCTGAAAATTTATTTTAATACATGGTGAATTTAAAAATTATTACTGTTTCTGTCACCTGTATAAAACGTTTTAAAAATAAATTGTCAATTAAAGTTTTGGAAAAACGAAAGATTCTTTGAAATGAAAATAAGCCTTAATATCATAACTTTAATGTTTGCCTACGTACTATAACTACAGTTTCTTAAATTCCATTGGAGATATTTTTAAATTATGAATGTATTTTATATAAAAATATTGAAGTATCTTAACTACTTTTAATTCTATAGTGAAAATTTTGTTTTCCATGCAGAATAACATACGAAATTGCTTTATAATATGTATCGAAGCATAAAATAGAATATTCTTGTACAAAAACACACACTCTAAATATCACAGTAAGAAAATTGTGAAGTGAGAATTCTTTGAAAAGTTTGTAACCTGTCGTATTGAATTTGTCGTATTTGAAATCCATTACTTTGTATCTGGTATTCGATGTGGGAAATGCATCACTCAAGTGGCTTTTTCTCTGGAAATGTTTGAGATAAAGAGAGCTGAGTGCTTCAATTTAGTCTTTAATTATTAACGCCTTTCTCAAACCGACTTTTACTTTTGTTCAAATTGAACCAAAGAGATTTTGGCATTTCGACTTTTTCACAAACACACTCTTTCCGTGGTTTTATTCATTATTTATTTATCGAAGAGCGAAACAGTCTTTTTTTTTTCAATTGGTTGGGTCAGATATAGAAATCTTACTACAAATTTATGATTCTGTGGGTCACAACATAATGTTAGGAACGGAATGGAGAATCATTTTGATTTGCTTTTAATATAGTTAAAGTAAGTATTTGCAAATGTGATGCTGTTTTTCACTCGATTTTACTAACAACCTTAATACACGCAATGAAATATTTTAATTCAACACAATAGGATTTATTAGTAGTACAAATTAACTTTTGAGTATTTCCATGTTGCTATAGCAATATATTGATCAAAACTAACATTCAATCATTGTTCGAAATAGTAATAATTATATTGTTTCAAATATTGAAATAAGAATAGACTGGATGATCGACTTATTTAAATATTGATTAACATATCAACTTATTCTATTCAGTTATTACTGAAAAAAAAAATAGTAATTGACATTCTTACTTAAACCTGCTCTTCAGTAAAATTTACCTTGAAAGAAGACAAAGAACAAAATAACAATTCAAACTATATATGCACGATTATGTATAATAAATCCAGGGGCGGATCCAGAGCCAAATTTCGGGGGAGGCGGAATTCCTCTAAATTCGGACAGCGTCGCAGACCATCCGAGGAGCGCCACCATGGTTGTCGCGAGCGAAGAAACTTTTGAAAATTACAGTTTAAAAACTCACTGTTTTAGGCCTCTTTTACTGATATTTTATAAAATTTGACCTCAAGTTTCTTCTTATTATTTATTTAGTTTTTTTTTGTTTTCTGTGTTTTCTCTTTTATGTCCGTGACGGAAGAGGAGGGCGCCCCCCGCTTCTCCTTGTATCCGCGCCTGCATAAATCAACTTATGGTATTCCGTGATTTAATGTATAAAATAAATCCACTACCTTTTAAAATTTCATTATTGATTCCTTGCTTTCTAACACCACAATTAATTAACGTAAAATAATATTAATGATTTTAAGCATAAGCAGTAATGAGTAGCTATTAGATGCATTAAATTAATCCAAAACCAAATTTAAACAAATTGAAAAAAGTTCACCTTTATCGTATGGTGGCATGATTAAAAGCATAATTAAACACACGAGTATTTGATATTCTACATGATATTCAATTTAACTCTTCCTCTATGCAATCAATGAAGCTGAGCAATTATCTTAATAACCATGTTGTATATGATGAGTAATATATTGCATAGTATTGCATACCTCTATCTAGTATTGAACGAATGTTTCCTTCCTGATACTTATAGTAATAAATAATTATGTTGAGAAGTGTTAACTCATCAAAACATTATAGGAAGGAAAAGAACAACAATAGGACAAGGTTGCCCCCCTCCTCGTTAAATTTTTCTTGGACACAATCTTATCTTTATATTATTTTTATCTAAGCTCGTCATTTAAGTTAAGTTAGGTTATTCAAGTTATGTTACAGTAAGGTAGAACTTTGTTTTCGTTTTGCTTAGTAAATTTAGTTTATAATGATTACCTAGAGCCTAAAAGTGAATACAATAGCACATATATATTGTAAAGCAAGATATTTGTGTAAACAATGCATGATGGAGAAATCACAAGTTAAATTTGATTAATGGTGGGATTCGAATTAATTTTTTCCATGCAGACCTGTAATCTGTAAAGTACTATATTATTTGTTATTATAACTGCCTTTTAAAATGTATAGCTGAATGGATAAAGTTAAATTCTTACTGAATAACATAAGCAGAACACGGTAGTTGAAGTAATGCGAAGTATAAAATAAGTGTAAAAAATATTTGCGACCTATTATATAACTTTGGGTGAATAAAAAACTGATTTTTTATTAGAAATAGGAACTGTCAAAGGAAGCAGTATTTACTATAAAATATAAAACTCATTCCATTATTTTTCAAAAGGCACTTTTTAACCCGAAGGTTTAAAGCAACCAACAAATATTTACTTCAAAACGATGTCAGAAAACTTCCGAACTAATACTATAGTTTTAGTTAAACAATATTATATTTCTATCAATGTATGTTTTTAGCCGCGTGTTATTACCTAGCTCATTCCAGATACAATATAGCCCTAGAAATGTTCGTTTTAAAATGTAACGAAACAAGATAATTAATTTGATATTATAATTATAGTAATATCAAAATGAAATAATTTTCCGAATAAAAATCTCTCTTGTTCTGCAATGGTAGTAGCTACAACTCAGCCATCTGTTGACAGATTCCGTAATGTAAACACACAGTAAATTGTGAATTTGTCATAATTATCTAACATTGATTGAATATTTAATTGGTATTGTAATAAAATATTTGAAAATAATGATAATATTTCAAATCGAATTATAATGTATAGTAACAAAAAAATATTCCTCTCGTTCTTTTACTGTAGAATTAGCACGTACCCCTCGTACTTCGGAACTTCTTAAATCGTAACTTGTCAAGATCCACAAAATTAATTTTTGGAGTTTAGATATGTGTATTTTTCAAAGGAATCCATTATGACATTATTTTTATTTTGATACATGAACATTATGTAAATTTGTATGTTCAGTTATACAAATTTTCTGTTAAAATAGCTGAAATATTTCAAAATCAGGTTTTGTAAATAAAAATGATAAGATGATTAAAATGAAACATTAAAACAAAATTAAAATTTTGTAGTTTTAGTTTTGTAATGATGTAAAAATTAATATATTGTGACTGTTATGACTGCAATGATGTAAAATATATTAAAATTTATTTACTATAATATTATACTACGTCCGTTACCTTTCATCAGCTTAACTGAAATTTTAGAAGAAAAAAAAGTACTACAGAGAATTTTGTTTACAAAAATTAAAATGACTGTCGAGCAGTATAATGTTACTTGTGCGAATTGGTCCTTTGGCATCTAAATGTTCTGCAATAATATTCGTGTTTACTAGTGACGAATAGTATTGTAATATTTAGTGTTCTATAGACAAGTGTGCATACTCAAGTCTTTCCTGTTTGTGCGAAATAGTCCCATGAAAAGCAATAAATGTCTAGGACAATAACGCAGTGTTACAGAAATTTCATCTACGTTCTAATACCCTCTTCCATGAATAAGTATATTTTGAATATTCGCAATATATTGTTTGTATATAATACGGACAGTTTTAAGTTAACTGATTATTTATCTAATTGTACAGAGCGTGCTGGGGCAAATGAGTGGACAATAATAATAATAATAATAACTTCCCTATTGAAGAATTTGTGTATAATTTTGAAATAAATCGATTTTTTATTTTTTGTCAAGTAATATTTTTATTTAAATAATCATAATTATATTATTATATAATCAAAATTTTCCATGAGGGATTTATACGAATCTATACTTTCTATACGAATCTATACTTTCTATACGAATCTATACTTTCTATACGAATCTATACTTTCTATACCAATCTATACTTTCTATACCAATCTATACTTTCTATACCAATCTATACTTTCTATACTAATCTATACTTTTTATACCAATCTATACTTTCTATACGAATCTATACTTTTTATACGAATCTATACTTTCTATACCAATCAAATTCAAATTGTTTATTGTCCCATATAACAGAAAAATAATCCATAGAGACATTATTTTTGCGAAATCAATACTTTCTGTTTCATTTTCAATAAAGTTGTTGGCATAGATACGTTTCCGATTGATTTATTTATTCGTGCATAAATTATTATTTATTTTATACACAGCTATGCGTTTGTTTACCTAAACTGTCTATGAACTGAAGAAGGATATTCGTTTAAAAATCGAAAACATAATATAAATGAAATTTGAATTATTCTACAACAGTACTTGAAAAGTAATATACAGAAACAGAAAGTATTGATATAGGATTATATATCCTCTGAAGGGGAAATTTTAGTAATTTCTTAAACCTTACTAGATCAATCATTTCAATACTAAATAAATATATTTCTCAAAGAAACTCATATTTTTGCATTTGTTTTAATATACGAGAGAGAAGTTAATATAATATTTTAATATGTTATAATATATCGTATTACAAACTAATTAAGTAGAAGATTTCTATTGCCCATCCTCTATGTTGATATTTTTTGTTTTCACTCACAGTTTATTCACAATAAAAAGTATTTAGAAAAGACACACAATAAATACTTTATATAGGGCACGAAATTTACTCTTTAAATCTACTTTTCAACATTTTAATGCAAACTCCATGGTATAACGACAGAAATGGAAATAATCATTGAAAGAAAATTTTCACTTTTAATCTATTTATGCTGTATTCACTCAATTGCATTAATTAAAAGAGTTCGTGAAAATCATAAGTTTATCTAAATAAAAAATTCGTCCAGTAATAAAATGATGTTAGAAACAAACTAAAGCGATTCAAAGCAGTTGTTTTCATAATACTGTCTTCATTAACAAATTCAATATATTCGAGAATGTAATTTCATTTTACGACACAATCATTTGATACTAAAAGGAACAACATTATATGCTTTCACTGACAGTCACTTCATGATTCTTAGTCTGTGATCTCTGTTAAATGAATGAAGACAGATGATATAAAATGTAACAGATACTCAAATGTATAATATGAAGTAACGAATGATTTACAGAAAGATAATTGTAATTGAATTTCGAAATGACTCAGTAATTGCATAACACAGGATTAATGAGGAATTGAGAATATCGTATATATGAGAAATATATATTTTAAAAATATTTTTGAGTAAATTATTTCACAGCTTGTAGTTGACAGTTGATGTGCTAATTAATTATTATTATTTATTTCTGCAAATAATTTCTACCTTTTGTAGATCATCAGTACTTCGAAATATATGCGATTATTCTTGACTTCAGAAATTGCAAAATAATGGCGATGTAGTTACGTTGTGCTTCCATACTGTAGAGCAGATGCTGATTTATAGATTTGTACCTTGGTTGACATTACATGTTATAGGAAAACTGATTTTACATCTTGTTAAAACTAGAACATTATAATATTCCTTCTTACATGCGATTTTCTTTCTAACAGTTTTGTTGAATCCACTTAACGTGAAAAGTCCATAATAATTTGAAATATTAGAATAAGTATAACTGTTCAAAAAAGGATAAAAAAAGATATTTGTCTGTAAAACAGCTGGAAAGTACAGTCTAGCAGACAGCCTTTGATGAATGTAGTTTGTTATCTAAGTATCCAGATAAATTTATTTCATATTAATACTTGATCTGTTTCATTGTCATCATGTCACATAATAACACAGCAGCAATTTGTTAATGTTACACTACTGTATTATTAAATGCATACAGAATGGGTGGATGCTTTTTCTAAGATATATTACTCTCTCAGATTCTTTATTTCTTGGAACAGTCACTTATTTGTTTATTGCTTTTATCAAGAATGTATTTCGAAAAGTTCTACTTAACATGCTAGTTTTCTGTTTCTTTTACCTTTGGGTTTTTGTCCTGAAAAGGCAACGTTTTCGTCGTTTTGTTCAGTTGCTTCAAAATAAATAATTAAAGGCTATAAAAAAGTATTTTCGTTGCTCATATTGAATAATTCTTTATGATTAAAACGTACTTTTATTATCATTACTTTTCATGCTCTAAGTTTCTACGCAAATATCATTTTACTGACAATCGGACATGATTTTACAAAGGCAAAGCAGGTAAAAATATGTTACAAACTAATATTGAGATAATTCCAAATGAGATAAAACAGGAAATAATTTTAATCGTATTCTGCTCAATCCACTTATCTGATTTCCAATCACTACTTTTCTTATCACGTTTTTTGAACTAATATGTTAACAAGATTGAGCATCACGAACCTGGATCAGTGGTCAACATCTTTTTAACAACTTACTAATAGAATGATTGTTGTAGTCACCAAGTAATCGACATGGTATAAGACAGTTGTAATCACCATGGTATAAGACAGTTGTTTCGCCTGTTCAAGGCTCAACAGTTATACTTACATCAAGTGAAGATATATTGTAAATTTACTGTAAAATGCAACTGAACACCATAACACAGAAGCAGTTAAAGATAACTTGATTGATTGATTATAAATTGTAATGGGTGTTATGGGCATTTTTCCTTTCACCACCAACATCACATTATCACGTTAACATCACATTAACATCAGTGTATTACAGTTTATAATTTATATATTTTTAAAGAGGTTACATAACTTCTTTTTTTTATTTAATTTTTTTAAATAATTTTTTTAAAGAGGTTACATAATAGCAGGAATTATCCAACTATGTGAAACTTGTACCTTACATATTAGAATTTTCATAAAAAATATCGCTATTTTTATAAATTATAAAAATCTTAACATAAATTACAATAGTTCATTTAAAAAATACAATACTACAATAGCTATATATCTGAAAGTAAAATGCTCATTTTCTATTTTGTAGAGTGTACAGGGGTTGAAAGTGATAAGCTTTAATGTTTTATCATTGGGATATTTTGTAAAAGCTAATTAATGTTTGCAAAGGTGATGGCTGAATGTTCTATAATATAATTACACATTCATATTTCGATGAAATTTCCAACTACGTTTTGTTGTTGAGCTATATTTCCATACAGAATACTAATTAGTTGAATAGGGGTATTAAATTGTAGCGTTGAAAGCGCTTAATGATGCAAATAATAATTATTGTGATTAATTTATTCACTTTTAAGGGTACATGTGATTACAGTACTTCTAAACATTGATATGATATATAGATATAAGTAAAAACGTGATTTAATTATTGTTATTTTTTTAATGTAGTTGTACACGTATTTCCTTTCCGAAAAATATTTATCCAGTCGGGATCTTTATTATTAAATTTACTCTAAGAAAGTCTATTGAAGGTTTTCACCCAATCTCGTAGTGAAACTACGAGATTGGGTGAAAATCTTTAATAAACTTTCTTAATTTACAAAAACATAATTTTGATCTATAGCTGTTTTCAGTGAACATAAGATTTTTGATCCCATATCAATAGTGGTAATTACGCTTAATAATTTATCATATTACATAAATTTTAAATTGGCATTCATAAAACGTACTAAAGTTTGGAATTAAGCTAAAAATCCTTTTTTTCAATGTTGTTGTAGCTGATGAGCTAAAAAAAATACTTATAGCTTCTTTTCCTTTGATATGTAAACTAATCGTGTGATTATTAATATATTTGAACCCAATAATATTACTGAATTTTCATGAAGTCCAAAAAACAAAAATTACAAAGTGTAATGCAGGACATCAGTATCATTATACATTTCCAATATTTCACAGATATCTTTCCTGTAATAGTAAGAGAGGAAATGTTGTCTTTTCTGAACAAACTATAATGTTGTTGAAAGTAGAAGGAGCAATGCGCCTTCATGTTGGTTGTATGCGTTGTTTTGTAGCGAGAAGCCAATATATATCGTCGTCTGACTGCAAATGGCTGCTTTAAACAACAAAGAAAACACAAGGGACCATTTTAGAGGAAAGAAAGAGGGCCTAAGGGATGTAATAAATTGAGGCGGAAGTCAAGTAGTATTTGAACTGTCCAGTCAATTCACATTTCTGCTCCAAAGTTCATCATTTGACCCCCTAGAGGGTGAGTTTGTTTCTGTATATGTTTCGTGTTCGTAAGGAAGAACACACAAATTAAGTGACGCTGAAGAGAGTAATGAAGAACCAAAACAACCATGAAGACGTTCAAAGAACATTCTCACAGACACCAATATGGAAGACAAATGCTTTGTTGCTTCAACTTCCCATTAGCTTTCATATGCTTAAACTCCTCCAAGCAGATAAGAAGAGATACTTCTATTTATTTCGTATCAAAGCAATCATTTATACTATTGAAGGTATTATTTGTGTGTTTGTGGGTAGCAGAGGAGAAACTTGTGAGATTTGAATCACTCAATAACTTTAGAAATGAATTTGTATTAAGAAGAGGAAATTTATCTCAATTTTGGTTCTCAGCGAGGTTTCTTAACTCGGTTTATGCTCATTAAAGTTTATTAAAAGGATCATTTGTTTTCTATTTCGAGAAAGTTTCACATGATACGTGTTTTAAATTAGTTCTTAGGACTATTTTACGTAGTTTGTATATTTTATTTTTAAATCACAAATTCTCAAAACACATTAAATTATACAACGGGAATTCCTGTATTATTTCATTAAAAGCTAACTGTGTGAGCAAAAGGGAATAATAAATAAATTATTTTAATCGCTATTATAATTTTTTTTCTGCTCTGAGAATGAAGTCGTTTTTTTTTAATAAATGATGTGTATAACGAACTGATTCATGTTGTGAACGAATTCGTTTCATGAAGTTTTAGTTGTGTTATTCATATTAGCAATTACGATTTTATTAATTCAGCATTGAATAAATACCTTTATTTTTTATGTGAAAGCAGTTTTTTTTTAAATATTGACAGATGATATTAAAAATGTACTATAAAATATACTAGTAAGACTAACAATAAAATTCTATGTTATTCGGCGACAGATATTCCAATATTCTTTATTTTATTACTCAATGTTTAGTCTTATGAAACTATAACATCTTGCCAAAGAAAGTGGACTATTGAAAATTATAGGGAGAAATCATTTAAAGTGTTCGTTAATTTTATATTACGTGATATAATAATTATCTTACTGAATTTCATTGATATTACTTCATATTCCTTTAAAATCATTTGTTTTGCAATAATAATAACACAATATTAATAATAATAATGACTTTCATATTCTAATAGTGATTAGAAATAACGGAAAACTTTCATAACAAATCATCAAGTGTTATTAATTGTTATTAACAATAAAACCATAAGCAATGAAACATTTCGGAACGATAAAGAGAAGAATAAAAAGGGGAAACAAAATTTCGGTTTTAATCAACGTAAAAATCAATATCGCATTTGTCAATGCCTGGGGGCTACTTCTCTGTGTATGCAAACAATTCTGCTCTCTTGTTTGGCGGGTTTGCAGCTATTTCAGGGTGGGAGGTGACTGGCGGCAAAGTTGGCAGTAAATGAAAAATATTAGCTCTAATAAATTATTAGAGAGTCAAACAATCTGTTATATATGTTAGCGAACATTATGAGGAAATTTAAATGATCGGCTTTAATGAATTTTTGATAATTTATACAACTCGTGCTTATGTGATGTTTGTATAATCAGATGTGCATTTTTATCTCCTTATTGCAATTTTCATTTATAGACTTTTAAAAAGCAATTATAGCTGTTAAGAATGGGAAATGAAATATTTTGATATTGTACATTTTTAAAATTATATTATTTTAAATAACTAATATTACATTCGAATACATGCGTTGCAACTTAGGCTTACCTATTTTAATATTAAATAAACTATCTGCTAAATACTTTATCTTAATCATTTCATTTATCCAGCATATAATAACGTTTCAAAGCAGTATCACTCCTAAAATGACAAAATCATATCCAAAATTCTTTTAATGATGTAAATAAATGATGATGTTGTAGTATACAGTGCAGGATATTAGGGGTAATTTAGATAAAAGATCTGGCAGAAAGCGAAACTCTCTGAAAAGCTTTATTTAGGAACATTGCCAATTGAAATGAGTAGCTTCATCAACACAATTCTATGACTTTATAGCAACACTTTAAATGTTATGTTTTGGGTATCCTTCCGTTATTACAGTCAAGATGTAAACTGTTGATAATTTGCATCTGCTAAGGTATTACGATAAAAAAAATGAAATGAAGAAATGTTATCAAATAGATTTGCACCGATAATTGATTATATTGCTTATAAATATTATCATTTTCAAGTATATTAAAAAGCCTCTCCTGTATTCTTCCCTAAACATTAAGAAAATTTACTTGTACAGAAGCAGAAAGTTATTGAAAGAAAATAACTCTGCTTGTTTGCTTTCGTAATAGAGTATATCGTGATGAATTTTTGCTTTGAAAACTCCTAAGAATAAGCTGAAGTAGTGTTTGGTACGGAAAAGTATAGGATGAAATTATCATAATTAACTTCAATTCAATTGTTTCTTTACAATCTGTAGTCGACTATACATGGTATATGTCTTATGAAGAACAATATAAAACACAATAAATAGTGCAGGAAACACTTTAGAATTTTTTTTGTCAAAGATGTACAAACTGATTCGTCGAAGTTAAATGTACGTATACATATGATAATATGATAATCAGATTATTTATTCATTCGGTAAATTGATTCTGTACATTATTAAATTCTAAACCTTATTATTAGAAAACTCATGGAAGAACAGAACAGCAAGTAAGAATAAAGTCTCGAGTTATTAGATGAGCCACATTTTTCCTCGTATTTTTCTCTATGTAGAATACTATTAAAATTAATTTAATTTATGGAATTAGGTTTCTGAGTGTAATATCTTTTCATTTTAAATATAAATTATCACAAGTTTATTTGTAACCAGCAACAAGAATCGTCCAACAAACTCTTACTTTCTCCTTCGAGATAAAAACTAAACCAAAACTTTCTTCTGAAAGCCTAGAAAATATCAGAGTCGAAACTAATAATATTGTGACAACATGAATGAAGATTGAATATTACCTACTGCATTATTTGCCGCAAATCAATTAGAAATATAAAGTTTGAAATGTCGCTTTATATCACAGTCTCTCTCAATATATATAATAGCAATATCTAAAAATTTCTCTTTCTGTATTATTTGCAAAGGCTTTTGAATATCCCAAGGGAAAGAACCGATTAAACACACAGTACAAGCTTTTTCCATCAACTCGACTTTTTTTTTACTTCCTTCCCTGAGGAAAATTATTTTACAATCGTCAAATAAAATAAAAGAGAAATTTTCCTACTTCACCACCACCGCGATTCTATATTCTTTTTTTATTTTATTTCAAGGTTTCATTGTTTTAAAAGTAAGAGTTAGAAAAGTAGACGATTTATTGTTTCTATATTGAAGTAATGTTTTATTTATTCTGTGGTTTAAATGGTTGATTTAAAACATTTTCATTTCATTTTTTTTTTTTCGGTTTATTACTTCTTCTTTTTCTATATATAGCGAACGGAGGTTTTTGGTATATTTTCTGTCGGTATGTTTTCAAGTTCTAAAATTTCCCTTTTTATTTCCCAGTAAACTATATAATAACAAGATCTGGCAGTGCCCCCAGGGCACACATTATAAATATAATAATTTTGGTATTCGTTTGTCATTTGTACTTTTTCTGAACTGAAAATCCTTTCCATATTATGCTTTTTCCCTGCATAGTTATTAGGAACTAAAGTGTCCATTCCGCTTTACATATTGAACCAACTGAAAAACAAAATAAGTAAAAGAATATTTTTTGTGCAAAAAGACTTAATCTCCTTCCCCAACGAAAAAATTTATATGTTCCAGTTCCCCGACTGGAGTTAGGTTAGGTAAAGAGGTGGGAAATATGAATTGTAAAGTTGATTATTGGTAAATATTAATCGTCCTGGAACAAAAAGTTGACTATTTTTAATCACAGCAATGACTTGACCGGTCAAGAGTCTAAATTTCAAGTCAATCGGTTAAGAAATGCACCCTGGAGATCGGTGAACACAGAAACATCAACCCACAGAGATTTGTTGAAACCCTTGTAGGTGTGTCAACTTGATATGTACGTGTCTTTTTAAAGTCGTTTTAGCATTTTGATCTGAACTGGAAATTTTCATTGAACCGCCATAGAATGATTCAGTTAGGCCTATAAGAAACAAATTTGTTCCTCTTTGCAAAATACTTATAATATAAATATTAATATTATGTTTCAAGGCAGTGTAGCATTTGAATTTTGTTGTGATGGCGCTATAGATTGTTAAGAACTGTTGAAATATGTTTTATCGCTTTATAAAAGAGTGTACTTCAACGCACCTGTGTAATGAGGAAATCTGAAGTACTTCTTAATCAGATACATCAAGTCAGCAAA
>JAQIWE010001073.1:0-17447 GCA_034698565.1 Campodea plusiochaeta
ATTTTCGAAAAAAAAAAAAAATAATAATAATGCGAAGGTGTAAGCCCGAGAGCGAAATTTCTGTGCTTTTCATTGATAAAATCTCCAATTTTAAGCAATTTTTGCAGATTAATAATTTTTCAGTAAAAATAGGTATTTATATATTTTGAAAACATTTTGCACATTTTATGATTTGAAGGAAAACTTAAGCTGTATTTTAGGAGCATTTTGTCAATTTTTCTGCTTTTTCCCTTTATTTTTTGTTTTCTTCTTAATTTATTTCTAAAAGTCAAACTTCAGGGGGGCATACCCCCCGTGCACCACCCAAATGACGCCCGTGCTGATGCCTTAGTAGCCTCGTGTGAGTGTAATACTGCAGACGTTGGTATCAGAATCACCCATAAGCTATCTTGAGGTCTTTGAACCTCTGTAATTATGTCATACTTGAACATAAATCAGTAATACAAATTTGTCATACTTGACATAAATCAGGAATATAAATCTATTAGTATACTTGAGCATAAATCAGTAATACAAATCTAGAATTTAACATAATTTATGTTTGGAACACGAATAAATTAATAATACATTTTATTTCTTGCAAAAATATTTGTATCGATTAATAAATCCAGCAGAAATTATAGATAAAAGCAATAGTCGCCGAAGTATAAAAGAAATAAAAGCTTTCTAGCTACCTGTTATTATCTTTTTATCTGGGGTAAAGAGCAAGGGGGTTTGGCTGGTAAACTGTACTCCGACCAGGGTGCTTTAAATACAAAACTTTTTTTAATAGACCTTTCATAATACTATAAAACAACGCTTAATGACATTAGCTAGGCTTTCAATTACTGAGACTGGAATGTTTCGACTTTCATAACTTCATTTAGAAAAATCTTTAAAATATTTTAAATTATGATGTTTCTACTTATTAAATTAATGCAAGTTAAACTCTCGTGATGTGTAGATATTTAAGATTTATGCTTTTTGCAATAAAAAAGGAAATTTGGCCTTGCACTTGAAGTAATTTCTAATAAAATATTATTGATCTTTGATTCCTATATCCAGAAGAAAGTTGAAATGACACCATCAAAATACCGTCAACAATAACTTGATCTGTGATATTGTTTTAATATACAGCAGCAAAATTCAATAAAAGTTCAAATATTATTATGATTGATATAGGATGATTGGGTCATCTGATATATTCAACAATAATAATATAGTTAGCTCCATTATAAGATTAAAATATGTGTAAAATGTTGTCACCAATTCAATGTTTTTTTATATGTCACTTTATTACTGAAATTTGAAATTGTTGTCTTTGGAAAGTTCTAGTCCAGATCTAAGCCAGCGTATCTACGCTACGCCATTGCCTACTGTTAGTATTGCAACCCATTCATTATGTTTTTTTCGCTGTTTTAATAGCTATATCTGTAGAAATAATTTGAATATAATGCAGTTTTAATATTAGAAGGTTACATACGCGCTGCCGAGTGATAACTCTTCGACCTAATTCGATTAGTTTAACTCAATAAGTGTCCATTTGAATTGGTCTTTTCTTTTCACATTTATATTGAAATTCAAATATCGTATAAATGAGTGAAATCGTGAAAATCAAAAGAGGTAGCTGTCGCCTAAGAGAAATGCAAGAGCACCTTCAACGATTAGAATTCTAAAGCCTTTTTTATTTAGCTCTATTATCTTTCGTTTCCCTCCAAACAATTTTGGTGCTTGCGATGTATATTCATAAAGCAATCCTTTATACAATATAGAAGAAAAACACTTTTCTAAGATAGTTATCCCATTGATATACGGACCCATAAAAAAGAAAAGGAAAAAAATAGTGTCTTGCTACAGGATATAATATGAAAAGAAATTTTTTATTTCGCAACCATGGGTATGTTGATATCAACGTTTCAGTACACAGAATGGAACATCGAATTGCTGTTATCCTAGGTCAATCATTACATTTTCTCTACTTTTTCTTGATTTATCAAAGTATTATGATAATGTTTAATCCAATGTCACTTATATAGCGGTACAGTTTCGTGGGAATTTTAACCAAAAATTCTTGCGCAATTTTTACTTCATATTAAAATACAAAATTTGAAAATACTACTTAACAGATATACAGTGTGGGCAAAAAAAAATCACCCAATTTTTAAACGTCAATTTCTCATGATCTATTGTAAATACATTCTTGAAATAAAAACCAGGTGAACGTTCACTCAATTTCCTATCGATATATGCATATAGTATAGTATGGAAGAGATATCTACAATAGCTGTAGCGAGTTTCTCAAGGGCTGCTTTATACATAATCTTTTTTATACATCACAATTATATATTTCATAACTGTATTAAGGAGAATAACCATGTAGTTCAAAACCAATGTACTGTAAATGATAATCGATAACCATATCCATTATTATATAGAATTATTGCCTTTTCCTGTATCGTTATTTTAAAGATATTTATAATATATTTTCAAAATATTACTTTTAGCGTCAAGTATACAGGAAACACCCTATAATAATTAATATATCTTAATATATAGTACAATGAACTGAAGTGCAGAAACCTGAAACAACGCTCAGGTTGTATTTTTCTACTTTCTGCTGTAAATTTTATTTGTTTATGTTTGCTTACTTTCCTGTATTGTTTGATAAAGCTGACGTTGTTATAATTATGGTACTAACATTTCAGTTCAAAAATACTACTAACATTTCAGTTTAAAAATAAAGGTATTTAAGAATAATTGTTACTGCATGTAAATTTTAAGTACAAGAGAAAGAGAACAAGTAACTACGAATGCTCAGCACTTATAATTAAACAATTTACGAATAAATATAGGCATCTAGTATTTATATTGCTCTTATGAACAAACTCATTAATAAATTAAGTGAGGATATAACTACATAAGAAAAGCCCTTATTCAAAGTGAATTTAGTCCACAATTTAATGTAGTTTTAAGATTTTAATTGATGCTCTTTATCGAAAAAGTCAAGTTTTCCCTCATATAAAAATATTTCAAAAAAGGTATTTAAATTCTAATATAATTCTAATGTATAACAATACTGAAATTCCGTTTCATCTCAAAATGAGCTGAGTTTTACTTGACATCTCTTCAAAGTATATGTCATATTTTACCAAAATGAAAAGTCAATATTACTGTGAATGTATTTTTATTTAGACAAATCTCATACTTATTGATGTAAATAACAACTGCTATTGCACTGAACCTTGGTACCCACAATGCAACAAATTTGGAATATTGCATGATTTTTCTTGTTGTTGATCGATTCTTTGCGTGGCAAGATATTTCATATCTTTCTTTCATTATTATAAGAATATTCATTCACATATATAACTTAACACTCGTTTCAGTGAATTTAAATTTAAAATTACATGAAATGATGTAAGTTCAATCATTCAAAGCAAATTACTGATCGGTTACGTCATAGTAAGTCAAGATAATACAATAGGTTTCTTTTTATTCTAAACTGTATAACAGTATAAGTTTAGATTAAATACTCTGTTTATCTACTATAAACTGAAAAGTATCCACCCACCCTCTTGTCTGTTTCGTCACCACTATAGTATCCAGCAAGTAGTATTATCTCCTGTTTGTGAAATGTCAGCATTTCTCGAACGTATAACTTTTTATTATTGATTTATTTCTGGGGGAGGAATGCAGGTGCGTATACAAAACTTTCGTCGTTGAAACTGAACTTCAAGGACAAAATTTTTGGGGCGTGGATCTTCATAGCTCACCATAGTCTAAGAGATTCTGATTCCTAAACTTATTTTCTGAAAGTTTACAGTGTATCTGTATGTTAATTTATTAGCGCTGAAAGCACTAACAAAATTGTGATATCAGTATAAGATAATTATATACTGTATGGTATTCTAATGATTGAGCTATATATGGTTTATATTATGTATAAAGTTGGTAGTAGTACACCTTCTTATGTGATGCCATTGTTGTATACTTGTATCATATATTGAAAAACTCATTTAAATCATAAATGCATCAGCGTTATAACTGAGTTTCGTCATATTTTCAAGGCAAATACATGATATATTAGTGGTATTTTCAACGTCGGTCTATTTTTTATGAGTACTGTAATAGCTAAGTTATTACTACTTTTTCCAAACTTCGAGTAGATATTGCACAGTAACATTTCATTTGAACTTATTCATAACTATTCTGAATATTTCACCATCTCACTTAAGCTACTCCATAAAAATCAGCACATTAAATTAAAGTCAGCATATATACTCATGCTATTTATTAACTAAAATTCAACAAACTATATTTGCACTAAAGTTGCTATACTGTAGCTATTTCTCTGGGAGCAAATTATTGATTGCAAATAATCTGTGTTAAATAATTGGAGAGTAGTATGGTGCGACATCGTTATTATAGTCTACTTTCAATCGTTACTTCTGTAGCCATAAATAGCTTTACAGCACGCCAAGGTTAAGAAATTAACAGTCAGCATATATACATGCACTTTGCTTCACGAAATTTGACAAAGTATCTAGGAACAAAATATTTGGGTCAAAATGCCCGAGTACAATTTAGTGGGTATACAGTAGAAGGTGATATAGAACAACAAAATATACGTACATAGACATGAATGAAGCGAGCATTATAACAAGTGTAACTTATATATGCATATAACGAGCAATATTATTTATAATTTGGGCAATGCTATAATTTATAATAAGTGACCATACATAATAAGTATGCTGCATAATTAAGAATTTTTTACAACATAGAATAAGAGCACATCATCGATGACTAATCTACAGTATAATACAATTTAGGTTTGAAATATCATATTATACCGGTAAAAGAGCAAATTATTGAAGAAGAAAAGATTATTAGACATATTTTGTAAGTTTTTTTTTTTTTTTTTTTTTTCATTTTTTTTTTTTTTTTTTCATTTTTAAACATTACACTCCTCAATGCCAAGCATTTAAGATAACAGTTTTACCATTTCAAAAAGACAGACATCATCTTAAACCAGCATACAAGACAAGATTGGTTTTGAAGGTATTATAAACATTCTCCTACTGGTTGAAATTCAGTTAATTTATTTTCTTTTAACCTAACAGTAAAATTCCTTAACAAGATAATTTGTACTTAATAATATTTGCCGTTATATCGAGATTCGAGAATAATATACCCTATTGACTAAAAGAGCCATGGAGATAAATTCACCAAATTTCAATGAAAAACAAGAAAAAATTTCGTACTACTTTCAATACAATAAAAGTACTACCGTTTCTTACTTCCATTTGAAAAAAGAGAATAGCAGTGTTTCTTGTTTTGCCTTATTTGTTTTAAATTCCATTATGCCAGGAAATTCATGATGCATCTCATATTTGTTGAAAAGTGTGGGATCTCTTGGATTCGTCAATCATATTATATTAATCACATATTCACAATCATGACATAAAGTAACTGAGACTTCCACGAAATCCAAAAGATCCATGCTAATTCAATTACAGGAATCACGGTCCCGTTTCCCTATTAGAAAATTATAATTATAATCACCATAACATGCAATGTTATACAAACTATGACATTTATTAATATGTCACTAATGGTAATGGTAAAATACCTAAATTAGCCTGACATTATCGTTCCTGTTTTTCATTGAAATTTTGAACTTTGTGTCATTTAATAAAATAGTGCTGTATTTGTCAAATTTAATTTACTTTTATGTGGTTTCTGGTTGATAATATGATCGTGTATGAACATAATTAAACCGTATAAATACATTGAGTTTTGTAAAAATTTTAATGGCATTATTTTTATTCTTTATTGTTTTTCTCCTGAGTAATGTAACGCAAAATTCGCAAAAGGATATTTTGCTATCATATTTCAGAAGAAGGGCGCTTATATGAATTCCCCCAATGGATAAAAAATGGCCACTTCATGTTCAACAGTAAAATATGATAGTTGGAACCCTACAGTCCTGCTGTTCCCCATTCAGTATTATTAGGAAGAGTTTGTAAAATAAATCGAAAAGAGAGAGAAAAAAAAGTTTTTTTAGATCTATATCAAAGGGAAAATAATGTGCCAATGCAATGCCTGCTGCAACGAATACAGTAGATCGAAATGCATGATAAAACATAAACAAAGAATATGGAAAAAACGTATACCTTTTAATGTCACCTTGCTTTTAACATTGGTGCTCTGAAGATAATATTTAGTTTTAAAAATATTGTGTTGCAATATTATTTCCTTCTTATAGAAATATTTAGAAATTAACAGGTTTATGCAGATTTTTCTTTAAAGCAGCTAAACCTGCAGCTAAATTGAGTTTTTTTTTTATTTAATCACAAAATAATAATCTTTTTAGTATAAATAATACACAGTATTTTCCTTACCATCCAAAAATCACAGGTAGCTGAGATATGGGCCTTAGGAAATGAAAACAAGACAACTACTAATATCTCAATAAAATGGTTATTCTATTTATTTGCTAAGTCAGTTTGATTTCTATTTTATAGATACATTATGATAAATGCTTTTCTTTAAATAATTTGCGTATTTTCGCGATACAGCGAAAGGTAGCAACATGATTTGACTTGTTTCAAGCCGTTTTGGGCTACGAACCGCTACCTTCTAGCATTTCCATAAATCAATATTATCTCTTGAACGGTTGTGCCAAAAAAATGTCAAACTTTTTTTTTAAAGTTCTGTAATAATGAAAAATACAGGAAGAACACAGCAAATTATGGAAATTCATTATCTGCATGTAACCCTTTAACACGACGTCATACAGACGTAAACTTTATGACTCAAACTGCATAAAAATTAATTTTAAAGCAAAAACATATTTTGTTTCTTTCTTATTCTTTAAATTTGTGCTAAAATTAGTTTCTTACGAAATTTATATTAGATTGAAAAATGGTGGTAATGAATTTTGATATTGTCAAACCTGGATCCCCGATTCAAGCCTCGTGACTGTATTGCGTCTTTTAAAATGTGCAGTATTATTCATTAACATACTTCATAGCATAAAATTATAAGAATTAAGATACATACGATATAAATCATGATGGAGTATTCTACTTTACAGACTTCCACAGTATATAATGAAGCACTGAATGAATTTTTTTTAATAATTTATGAGTATATCAACAACTTAATACAGGAAAGGATCTATAAACAAAATTAAACCGTTACTAGGGAGGAATGGCTATTCCAAGACATAAACCAGAATGTATTTGGAAGTTGTTGAATTACATCCTCCCAAATTATTTATTGAGTTGTATTAAAAAGTATGAAATGTTATCATGCTGTATATAACAAGACGTTCATTTTCTTTTCAGGAATTAGCAGATGAATTGGCTGACGTGGACTTAAGTGATCCTGACCTCCATAAAGCTGCTACGAAGATCCAGGCACAGTTTAGAGGTCATGCTGTACGTAAACAAAAGGACTGATGCAATAATTTATACCTTTTCAATAAAACCTTCCTTATTTCCTCCCTTCCTCTTTTCCCATTTCATATTCTAGTTCTAATATAAGGAATTACATTCCTTCTAAAGAATTATTGTTAAATTATTACAAAAGGAAGTTGCTGTTAAATGCACTTCTGTATCTTTATCAACCTTCCAAACAGTTTTCTTAAATTCCGCCATGACATAAAAAAAACATTACCCCATATTCCATTCCTTATTCCCCATACTTTTTATAACTATGTTTTCCTATACCGGGGTACATTTTTCTCTGGCATGCCATAACAAAAGCTTATAGGCTATTCTAATTAATGACACATCTTTGCAACTACTATATGTGTCATTTGTTATGTAGAAAATAATATTAAATACAGGCTAAAATGCAGTTTCTCATGTTATAGTAAACTCATGCCTACATGTTGTTTTCATTTCTAAAACAAGTTATTGTGTGGGCAGTAGAATTACAGTAGTCTGTATTAAATACATTGCACAATGATAACATTTTCTGACTTTTACTAACAAGATTAGTATACTAACAGTGGACTATCAAATTTATATATACCGTCTTTCCATTTTTGTTTTATATTGGCAATAACATGTCGAGCGCTCAATAGGCAGTTAGAAACTACAGCATAAAAAGCACTCATCAGAATGTACCTGTTAAACAAAAGCCTGATTCTAAATTTTATTCTGAATTTGTGATGTCCAACAAACTAATTTCAGAGTTAACATTACGTGAATCAAAAGGCCTTAACTAGTATATATACTTCTCACATGATAATTCCACACTGTTGTTGTCGTTAATCATCGTGTCTTGTAAAAAAGTAGTTAACTTCACTATCAAGTAGAGAAAATTAAATTCTACTTTTCCCTATATCTTAAAATTCGAAGCTAAAGTATGTATATCAAAGAACAAAGTTTAAATTCCGTTGTTAGTTTTTACTTAATTTAAAATTGTTGACATTTGAAATGTTTTTACGAAAGGCTTCCAGATCATACTGCTTTCGGGCAGATAATTATCCACTTGAAATAATTTTTTTATACTATCACATTTTCACTTTTTCTCATTCAGAATAGGTTTCACACTAAGTGTTAAATATATGAAAATGCACTCTACACTATGAATCATACCATGTGGCTGGTTATAAGAAATTATTCATCTATTGTTCCATTTAGAGTCAAAGCTCTCAAATACACCAAAATGGTACTTTCACCTACACATTCCTCTTTACTATTCTTAAACAATTATAATAAATTGTATCTTACATAATATTATTGTTGTATCTATAGATTTATGCATTTTTAAACAATGTGTAAGTGCAAAATTAATAATATTTCGGTCTGTATTTTGAAAATATTGTGAGTTTTATTTCACCATTGCCAGTCTTGATGTATCAGAATATTTTTGAAATAATTATGGCAAAAATCTCTGCGTAAAAAAAAAATATTATAACGTAATTCGTCGTTAAGAAAATAATATCTATGAACTTATGGACTGTGGTATTAAGTTTAACAGTGTCCTTGTCAGTAATTCATCCTATCATGGTAAGCAATATAATATTATTAATAATAATGTGGTGTATTTTCTTCAGAACGGTAGACATTTTCCAATTAAAGTGACAGACACAATATAAAGTAAAACATTCCCTTCATTGCTGAAATACATTGAAGTATAATTATTTTATATTGCAATATTAACCTGAAACCAAGTTTCATGTTTTCTCGGAATAATGCAGGTATTTTCAATTTGCCAATATATTTAAAGAATACGTTTCTATAAAACTTCCCGGAACTTCAATTAAAAGCTCGATAGTTCAGAAATAAAATCATCCACAGCTAAGCAGCTTATCCAGTGTCAATTTCAAAATTCACTGCTTATACATAATTTTTTTTTTTAATTTTTAAATCAGTTGCAAAGATTTAGTGATAGTGTATAATTATAGAAAAGAAAAAGAAAATTGTGCAAACATCTTATAGCATTGCGGATTATTGATACTTATGCAGTCAACCATAAAGAGTACACCAAATCCAACTGATGGTATGTTAAACTATGAAAACAATTTTGTGTAACATATTAAACCAATGTTACAACTATAACAATGATTTACAGAGAATATCATTATTCATTATTAAAAAATTGCTCAACTTTCACTTAAAGGCAATGTACCTCACAGTTCGTGAAACCGGAACAAAAGTTCCTACTATAATTTCCAGCAATAAACCACAAGACTAGTAGAACAAACGCAACTACGTTCATATTATTATCGTTGAAAGCAGGCAACCTGAACTACAAAAGAATAATACAACTGGGATTTGAGTTAGGTAGAGTTACAGTATGTAATTATTCTCATGGTTTCAAGCTCAAACGAAAAGCAAACTATAGGCACTGAAACCGAAAGGTAGTAAGATTAAAGTTAATTCAGTTTTCACTACTGAAAACGTTTTAAAAACTCACGATTTTTAAATCAAAGAAGTTCATAAATTTTTCATTACGTTTTTGCAAACCTGATTTAAGAAGAAAAGTTAAATATTTATTTTCGTTGCTGAAGGTAAAAAAATGTTTTAGTGAAATGCACACCATTAGTAAGGGAAACATCTTTTGTCATTGCTAGACGACCACTCATTTCTCGAGTGAAATGTTCCAGCTACTTTACTTAGATATCTGATTATCTACATAGCTTGTACATTTGGTATAAATCGTTCAATTGTATTCAGAACAATAATTTTACAGGAAAAAATTGATGAGACTTCTTTAAGGTAAATTTGGTGATATTATTGATCGAAATTATTACATACACTTTACCAATCTCCATATTATTTTAATTAACGATATTTATAAAACATTAGCACTTTTGAGGTTTGCTTCAATATACCGATATACAGATCAAAATTTTCATTTTTTTTTTAAATTTACCATTTGTGAGTAGACCTATACATACGTAGAATTGCCAGCTCCAAATCTGCTAGATCCCCAAATTCCTGCAATGAGCTTAAGTTGTAAATCCTAACAACGACAGAACATGTATATCATCTCTTACTCTTACTATGCTAGAAATGAAATAGTTTCTTTTTTTTCCTAAGTTATATCGAAATCGAACGTTCAAACACGCAAATATATTTTAATATACCTTCATTGAATCATTTGAATTCGATAAAGTTTAATATTTTTTACAAAATTCTTCAGGAAATGTCATTCTAATTAAAGTCATTAGCAGAGTACATCATAACAAACAATTTATTATGCACGTAAAATACATTTACCTACGATTTCATTGGTTCCGTTTATTATAACATCATTCTGTATGCACGGAAAAGCATTCTCTTTCTTTTTCATGGCTGTTTTTTTTTTTTTTTTCAAATTCAATAGTGATTCTGTGATTGGTTGTGGTCTGTTTACAACAACCCTGCACACTCTTTCAAATAAATAATACAAATCCTACTTTAAAAAACGGGAATAAAAGTTTACTGATTGCTGTATTTAATTTTATTTTTTCATTCCGATCGAGATTAGATGAGAGATTTTGTTATAGTACGTTATTTAAAATAGTTTTGCTAACTTGCGCACCATCTCACATTCCGCAAAATTTCTTCAGTTGCCTCTGTACAACTCAATTTTAATTGTTATAAAGATTTACGGTGTGGAATATATCATTGGGTACTTTCTAAAATAAAATAAAATATATTTTTAACTTTTATTTAATTGTACAAAATAATACAAAAGATCACCTGTACAACTTTTTGTGTTTAACTAGAATAGAATTTCAATGACATTATGTTGGAATGTGCAAAATGCTATTCACATGGTAATTGTTCATAGTAGAAAAATCAAAACTATACATTATATAAACAAATCGTTGGCACTTATAAGTTATAACTTTAATCACTGAGCATTTAAAATATCAATCAACGTAATAAATATTATTTCAGAAAATGTGGGTCTGGTAGATCTGACTCAAATCATTCTGGTAACTCCACTTACTTTACAGTTCAGTTAAGTTTTATTTAACATTCAATAATATGTCACATACACATACTTTGTACTTTACTAAACCAGTGCATTCATTTTTGCGCTTCCTTATTCTATATGTATTTATGTTTTTTAACGCTATGAATTTTAATGCTTACATTTGCAAGGACGATTCAGCATCACTCACAAGAAATCTTATCACCTCATAAGGCATTGGTATTTTGTAAGTTTTTAATTAAATTACACGCAAATTTCATTATGTGAAATTAAAGCAAAATAAATTAAGTTAATATTGTTTAAAATATGAAATATATTTCAGAAAAAATATAAATAAAAAGTAGGAAACTTGTCGTAATAAATACCAGTAAATATTTGAAACAATTTGTTACCAAATTATGTAATCATCGTTGCTGAAAATCAGCATTATTTATTAATACACATTTGCTATATGATATTTCCTGTCTTTTACTCAATAAAGTTGTGGACAAAAATCACAGTTCTGTGTGATACGATACTGTTAGGAAGTGGAATTGTTAGAATGACTGGTCACTGTTAATGACCCGCTCAAAAATTATATTTTATGTTTCATGAGCAAAATACATTTTGTTTGGCATCTAAAACTAATTTCTGTCAAAACTCTCGCAGTCGTTGTCTTAATGTAAAATAAAGAAGCCTATAATTCAGTCGTGGCTTCAACTGCAGATGATTCCATTAAATAAGCAAATCCACACTTGGAATAGTTTTTCTTTTCTTTAAAGAGAACATTATCATTAGTAGCACTAATATTTATTGGCCCAGGTTCTTCTTCTTCGTCAGATGATCTGAAAAAAAAAAAAAAAAAAAAGACATAAAAAAAATTCATTTTTCATTAATAAATCGTGGACGCAAATAAGCTGAGAAGGTTGATCGTTCATATTCAAAAAAGATCTAATCTATTTCGATAATACAAAGATTATCGGTAAATTTTAAAGTTTAATGTATCTTACTACCAAACATTTTACAAAATGTAAGATCTTTTCATATTTTAAGTATGATCCTTGATAATGAATTTACAGAAAGCTGATAATTAACAGGAAAACTCTGTATTATAATGTACGACATTACATTCTTTCTGGACATAAATTTCCTTTTTCTGTGTCTCTGAATATTATACACTTACCTTTCATATAATGGATTTCTAACTGGTGATAATTCTTCCCTACTTAATGTTCCACCAAGTAAGTGCCTCCGACTTGTATTATCAATGATATCAGAATCACTACCTAAACGACTATCTACACGTGCAGTTGTGGCGCTGTCAGGACTATGTTTTCCTAAAACAATTAAAATTTCAATTAATGAATATTATTTCATCATCAATGTATTACATAAATTAAACTTCGAATTTAAAAAGCATACTCTGTTGTCGAAGAAGAACTGCAGAATAAAAATAACTTACCAATACTATCTCCTTTAGTAATGTAGCTAACATTTTCTAACGTAAAGGCATGGTTAGTATGTGAACGTAAGTCCAGTTGTAAATCAGGGAAACGTTCTCCTTCATCAAGAGGAATACTCATTTGCAAAACCTGACGAAAATTAAAGATGCCATAAGAAATGAAAATAAATAAAAATGAAATAAAACCTACCTGAGTTTCATATTCTTTCAGATGTGATTCAACAAAAACTGGTTCATATTTTGGAACAAGTACCATTCTCGAAGATCTTTCTTTGTAGTTATTATATTTCTTCCATAAAAGGCAAATATAAATAGACCCGATGAGTGCAATAATAAATATAATTCCTCCTAAAGTAACTAATGCAGCTGGAAAACCTTCCCAATCACTCCCAGAATGTATTACTGGTGCAACTGATACAAGTGGAATAGATCCTCTAGGTTCACGAATTTCTTTAACTTGTACACCTAGATTACTGTTCAAGTAATATGCAATGTGTTTTCTCGCTTCATTACTAAGCAAGTTTCTGAAAGAAAGATAAGAATACAAAAATGTATTATAATATACATGACAGTTGCATTTGTTTGAATATTATTATTCAAAGTAAATTGCATGATAGGTTTTTAAATGAGAGAAAGTACAATATCAATAATATATTCTCTTATCACAAATTTGTTGGCAATTTTAAGATTTTAGATATTCTGAGACACCACTACCAAACAAAAATATAAAATTCGATTGCACATGACAAACACTAAATGCGTGCTGCAGTGCTTACCTATTCACAACTGCATCTTCTCTTTTTAAAATGACCATTCTGACAGGATCAACTGTATAAAACCATACGTCAGTTGATTTAGTATCAAAATCTTTGGATGTATTATATACTTTTGAAACAGTCATTCTTTCTATTCCTACTAACAATCTGGATTGATCTTGAAGAACATCAATTAAAGAAGATTCTTGTGATCTCACAACTTGCGGAGGAGTGTCTTTGATTACTAAAATTATTCGGTGATCCTCGTCAATTATGTTTATCTGAAAATTTAGAGTAAATGAATATAAATATTTTTACTATTTTTTGGGTAATAATGATTTTTATTTTTTACTTACAACTAATGGAATATCTGACGTTAGCGAATGTTTGTTGTCACGTGGATTATCTCTGACTTTAGCCATAAACTTAAATGGTAACTGATCCTCTTGTACTGTCTCCAGACTTCTTGTTGTTCGTACAACGCCAGTAGATTCTTCTACATCAAAGTATGTATTTTCACCATCCAATTGATAGTTTAATTCAGCAAATTTACCAGAGTCCTTATCTCTAGCCTAAAAAGGAAATCAACTGTGTATATTTCTTACGTTTAATTTAGTATCGGCCAATTTTACTTCCCCCAGGTTTAAATTAATTAATGATTCTCTAAAACAGATTTATGATTGACTACCTTATTCGCGATAAAAAAACTTCGACAACTTAATACATTAACCACGAGTTATTCACAGAATCAGGTCAACTGTTCTACAACACAAAAGGAAGTGAGAAAATTCAAAGGCAAAAGAAGAATGTTGGAATTGTGTTTTCAGTAACCAAAATTTATTTCTATTCTTCATCTTTCGAAAATCTCTATATAGACATGCAATAAATCGTTCAATAATATTATTTGATATTCCGAAAAGATCACACCATGAATTGGTAGGAAATGAGTCATGCAATAAAGAGAACAGCATGCCACAAGAAGGTCGCAAGAAGAAGCTGGAATATAATATTTACTATTTCACATATATGGATAAAATCAAAATTGTACAAAAAAGTTCGGTAGTAGGAGTTAATAAAACATGAAACTTTCAGATTTTCAGAAAAGGTATTTACTGTATTCCGAGATAACATTTATGACATTACAACTCTATATAGAAAGTAACTTATTAAAGAAGCGCTAACAGCTATATTTATGACTTTGTATCAAATGGTAAATCTTATCAAATTACCCAATGAAATTATTATCATTAATATCAACTTATATAAACTGACTTCCTATTATAAAGAATGAAAAATACTATATTATATTTATATACCTGCAAGTGTATAACAGTAGTGCCGACTTCAGCATCACGAGAAACAGCCCCAAAGAGTTGATGTCTTCCCATCTGTTCAAACTGTGCTGGTACTATAAATTCTGGTCTGTTATCATTCGTATCTAGCACTCGTACTTCAACCTATACAAAAAAATTATGCTATCACTGCACATTAATTATAGTTCTGTATTTCAATACATCCACGTTAAAGCTGATCATAATGGGTGAGAGAAGATATCATCATTAGTAATGATAATTATAAAATATCAAATGATAATTATATATGCGAATTCGTCAGTCGGTTACCTGAAAATGAAACATTACTTCTAGCTTATAGCTAGTCGACTGGATCTTATTTGTGATGGAGTGTCATTTTCTTGCGTAACAATATTATAGTATAGTGCAGCACAGCGACTACAATAAGGATCTGCCCAAAGGAGACTTTTCCTAGTCTTCCTTAAACTGAACCACGTTGAATTTTTTTTTTTATCCAATGCTCGTTTATTTCACCGTTTCTTCCCTATCTTTTCTATACCCAAGTACAGCAGTACACTCGTACAAATGAAATTATATAGAAAATTAAATATTGTATTTGACTTGCTTATATAATGCACGAGCGAACAAATTATCTTCATTAATTATATTGTATTTTCTTGTAAATCATTAATCATTTCATTTTATATTTAAAAAAATTGAATATTATGTTTTCAGTCATTTTTGGAGCTTTATGCAATATAGTCACAAATATGCAATCAGTAGTAAGTTTCCATTTTGACCTTACTGTGAAATACTGACTGATATCTTATTAATAAGGTAGAGTATTCCAAACTGTGTTGCAACGTATACCGATGAGTCTAGAGAGCCATTTTCGCAGTTTTTTTTTATTCTGAATATTTTGTGTACTGGGTGCATAATATTATTGATTGAAAAGAAAAAAGAAAACACGTGAAAATTATAGCTAAATAGTAGTAAATAATTATAGTAGATGAAATAAACCCAAATTTCAGAATAAATTGAGAACTCTTTATTTAGCAACAAAATTATACCACAGTTTTGTCTCTACATCGGTACTAGAATATGTACCTATGAAAGTATCAACCGGCAGATACGAAATCAAAAATAACAGCAATAAGTGAAGTGTACACGTGAAAAATACTTTATATACATTATCTCTCCACGAAAGTAAATAGAAACAAAGAATACAGATCTGGAAATAATCTCCAATACCATACAAATAACCGTATTGACATATACAAGACCGACGCTCGCTTTTTCCCTTAACTAATTAATTAAAATTGCGGTGAAACTAACGATAATGGTTCGTCACTCATCCTCATTCATTTCTATCAATCATCGTTTATTTGTTGCTGTATTATTTATTGAAACGACATAAAATAATAGGAATTATTTTTAAAATGACCGTAATATTTATGGGCTTGCTAATTGGCTTGTGATTTTTTGTTTTTATTTTAATTTTGTAATTAACTAATCCGTTCGATATTTTATTGTATTTTGGATGAACTCTCTTTACAGTTGAGACTTGAGAGACCATCCTAGACGAAATCAAAGTGACTAATGGTGCTGTATCTAAGAGTGAGTCTCGGGTTTGAAGGTGATCAGGATCTGGATCGAAGGAGGGGAGTCTCAATTTCGTTTTTTACTCGTATACTTGACCCTGACTGATCTAAATGTTCGTAAGTCTAAATATTTACCCAAACATTATTCTCTCAGTCACTAAACAAAAGTTTTTTTTAATAACATGACTATTCATTGACAACAGAATGATGGCTTAGCGATATAGATATTATATGGTATAGTCGTGTTACATAAAGAATCTTCAGACTCACTACGGTATTGCTGATAGGTAATAGAGTTAGACTATTGAAGTTTAAGTAAATGACATTTTTATGGTTTATTAGATATGGTGTTCTGAACTTACCACTGAGACTGCTTTTGATGGATTGAGAAGTCCTGAATGTGAGTGAAGTTTAACAGTTATGTTATATCTTTTCCTTTCTTCATGATCAAGGTTAGGACTCTTCAAATACACTTCACAATCACGATCTTCTGTTAACTCAACAGTAAACAATGATGCTGAAAGTAAAAACGGAAATTGTTTATTTTAACATGGAAATTTCAGAACAAAATTATCCTCTTTTCCAAAACAATCAGTACATGAACAACTTCAAGGAACTTATTTACCAATACCATGATAAAATTATAACATGGAGATAAAGTCAGAATCTGCTATTGGTCTCTTGCACCAGAGGTTACCTGAGAGACATAAAGTTCATTAAGAAACTATTCTAAGGAAGTACGGAACTAATATGGAGAGAATTTTTTTTGTTCTCTTTAACATGTTATTTCTGTTACTTTTCAATAAGGAACATATTGTAATACTAGCTATGCGCCTACCGCAGTACTGCGGCAGTAATTACGGGATCCACAAAGCCCTGAGTGCTATTTCCAGACCATAAAGGGAAGTGTATCGGAAATACCACTCAAGGCTCC
>JAQIWE010001074.1:0-17438 GCA_034698565.1 Campodea plusiochaeta
ATTTTTAACCAGTTTGTTTATTTTCAATTTATTATTGTTCCATATAGTTATTATTCGGGGGTATCTGCGGAAGTACACCCCCATAAGGCATTCTTCCGCACGTAACCCCAAAAAACGGGGGTACGTGCGGAAGTGCATCCGAATTCTTATACTGATTAATAATTGATCATTATTTTTTCTTTTTTTTTTATCAATTGACCGATAGTACTTGTCACTTTCTCAGTCTGATGAAAAATCTCGTCATTCAGTTCCTGTCAAGTCAGTTTTAGTTCACCCTTCTCACCCTTTGGTCAGTGTTAGTCAGTCCCTTCAGTATTTGATCAATCTTACTGTTCCAGTCAGTCATCCAGACGTTTTATTTTGTGAGAGTGATTATTCAGTTTCGTTTTCTTTCTAATAAACAAAGTTTGGGGATATTTTCTTCAGGTTCACTGAATAGTGCTATGTACCATAATCTAGCATAAGTGTTAACAGGAAGCGATCGCTGCCTGGTATTAATAATATTTCTATTCTTAAAACAAACAAGTAGGCTACGCTAAGAAAATTAATCACCTCACAAAATAACATAGAAGTAATATTTTTATGAACGCTAACTGAAACAATATTCGGGGATATGCTGTGTGATATATGACAGAGACAGTGTGGCAATTAAGTAATAGCCCACACTTTGAACGTTTACAAAAATTGATTTAACAAAGATGCAGATATGATTTATTTGGTAGATGATCAAGATAACAAATGTAAAATTATTTTGAGATATCACATGTCTTTAAATTGTTAACCATTCTTGCGCTTTTTCGGTGGATAAAAGAGGATTCACCTTAACAAATAAAAATGTATGCTCCAGTCACCCCCATCACTCCAATGGTCCCAAAGGCAATAAACTTTTCCTATAATTTATAATTATACATATTCTAACTCTTAATTACTTAGACACAAAATTTGAATGTGATTATGTGAATAAATACTATTACAGTTATACAAGTAGTTTTGTGAGAAATATAAACGTTCAAAGTGTGGTCTATTACTTAATTGTCACCATGTACAATGAAACTTAATGAAATACATTAAAATAATCTAGATTGACCTTTACCCGACCAAACCAGTGGCCCCTACCAATCGCTTTAAAATTCTTAAATATTCATTGAACTTCAATTTTCATTTTAAAAGTTTATCATAAACTCTTCATAATAAATCTCAACTTCAGACACCATAAACATGAATCACATATAAACAACAAGAATGAAACTGCAATATGTGAATTTTCAAGTTTAATGTAAACTCATTATCAAACGTTTTACAAAATTTTCGTATTTTGTAAAACGTTTGATAACATTAAACTTTACATTACTTTACGTTTACATTAAACTTGAAAATTTACGGAAAATATCTGTATTATTGCCAGATTTCAGAGCCTTTTTGAATATGAATTATCAGCGCACTCAGTATATGGGCTTCCATGAATTATTAAGATTTGCCTAATATTTCTTTGATTTTAATAGTAAGTAGCTTGCAATACTTCAATATAATGTATTAATTATAATTGCATACTTACTGCAGCATGCCAAAGTTGTAAGTGTAAGAAACGCAGTATTCTCTTTCAATATATCCAGAACATGTACAGTTTTACAAGCTGTTTCTAATGCATCACGAGACATTCTATTACAAGTACCCCATTTGTAAAGTAATGCATACATCAAATACATTTTTCTTACTAAATAGTAGAAATGATGGTAAATGAAATATCTTAATACTTCTACGATCTTTGGAAACTTTTTTTCAAACGATGGTTCGAAACCAGTATCGATTGGAATAAATATCAACGAAAACGGCAAACCTGTAGAGAGAGAGAGAGAGAGGGAGAGTGAAATAATATAACGTACTTCGGAAAATAACATATGATCCGTTTTGGTTGTACTTCCGGATATGCTATCGAATTCAGTATAAATAATTAAATGTCAGCAGATTTCAGTTCACTCACTCACTCCTTTGTTCAGTTCACTTACTCACTCCATGGCGCTACAACCCCTGAAGATGAGCCGTGACCTCTTCCAGGATGATTGTCCACTCTTGTCTTTCTCGAGCTTTTCTCTTCCAGCATCTTACTTTTAGCTTCTTTAGATCTTCCTCCACATCTCATAAACCACGTTTTCTTCGGTCTTCCTCTGGATCTCCCCCCCCCCTTCCATATTTCCATACAGTAATTTCTTTATACACTTCTGCTTTCTTTCATTCTCTCCATGTGTTTTAGCCAACGTATTCTTCTTAACTTTATTTCTGTCACATTATCTGGGCTCTTATATAGTTGTCTTAAAGGGTTACCTGCAGCTAAATTGACTTATCTGGTATTACAACATAATAGTCTTCTTCTTGATATAAATAACTCATATTATTTGTCGTACCTCAAAAAAATCGCCGATTTTGGAAATATTCACCTTAGAAAATGCGGTAAAATAAGCTATAAGGTAACGGAGCATCCAAGCGTGGCTGAAAACGAGACAACTACTGTTATGTGAATAAAATGATCAATTTGCATTATTGTTAAGTCAGATTTGCTACTTCTTCATAGATATGCTCTGATATGTGTTTTTCAATGACTAATTTGCATATAATCGCAAAGTAGCGAAGATAAGAAATTCGATTTGTGCTATTTCGATTTGTGCTCTCAACTTATATAAATAGAAATATCTTTTGATCCGTTAGTTAAAAAAATGTCAAACTTTATTAAATATTTTTTTAATAATATAAGGTACAAGAAAACTATACGGAAAACGAGAAATTCATTATATGCAGTTAACCCTTTAATTCCTTATTAGCGTTGATTCTCCATTTTTCTCCATCTTTCACTCCATCATATATTTTGGATAATTATTTTTCTTTCCCATACATTCAGCATCCTTTCTTTATTTACTGTATTAAACCATGTCTCCGAATCGTACATTACTATATGTCTCACTATGGTCTTATAGATTTTTAATTTTACTTTCCTGGATATTAAAGATGACTTAAGTGTTTTAAGGTATCTCGGGCTAAGACAGAGTAAGCATACTATCTTAAGATCTAGGTAGATAAAATATTCCACGATATCCATTGTGTTTCAGTTATTTTAGTCACCTTTCTTATAAATGTTAATATATTATATTAATGCATGTTGTGGGCAGCGGATAATGGGTACTAAAGCACTTGATTGTTGGATCCATCACTTCTTTGATATTCAGAATAATAAAATAACCTTTAATATTTAAATTAATATTGTGAGAATTGCTGAAATTTTCTTTGAATTTGTAAATGTGAAGGTATATTATTATTTTATAAATGTGTAAGTAAGTATATTGTGCAAAACTAATTTAACCTAGAGAGAATAATATCTTTATTTACATGCTTTGTTTACACATAGTAATTTGACAAATGCCACAGCATAACAATATCAAATTGATGACAATAAAATATTTCAAATTTGTGTGTTGGATACATAACCGCTAACCTTCTTTTCTTAAGTTTCACATAAAATTGTTAGCAGTCTTTAAGTTTCAAGTAAAATTTGTTAGTATAGTATATCCGGAAGTGAATCATCCAAAGTTTTATATACAGGGTGATCAACATATCGCGCACCTTTTCAAATGTCTATAAAATCTGTAATACTTGGACGTTTAATAAAAATGAGATGCCAAAATGAAGTTTTAGTAGTAAATTTTATTAATATAGCGGGGAAAAATTTGTGAAAAATACCAATTATGTCCAAAATGGCGATTTTTTTCTCTCCTCTATAATTCTATATAATAATATAGGAGCTTTTACTTCCCTGTAAGAGATTTCACTAAGAAAAGTTAATGCTCAAAAAGTACTAAATTGATTTTTTTGAAATTTTACGGAATGTTTTATACTGGAATAAAGTTCATCACTGTGAATTATCAGATCTCAGACTTCATAAATAAAACTTTTCTCAGTGTTGCAGATAATAAAAAGACTGTTTTAAAGAGGTTGACGAAAATGGCCGCCATATTGGATCAATTGTAAATATTTCAATTTTTTTTCACGATTAATAAAATATAACAGTCCTTCTTCAATTTGCTTCCTCACTTTTATTGATCCTTTAATATTTCAGATTTTATACAAATTTCAAAAGGTGCGCGATATGATTATCACCCTGTAGTTTGTACTGTATGCCTTTATCCGGAATGGTGATTTTGTTATTTTTTAATACATCGCAGGAATAAAAAATCTTCACTTTTTCTGACAGATTAGGAAAATGTCGATACTAAAAAAACAATTCGTAAAAATTACTGAATGATTTTTTTTAAATAATTTTAGTAGCAATTAGGAGAGAGTGTGAAATTTGACATGGTTATTTCAAACACGTATCTTTAAAATTAAATTTTGGATATCAAAATTAGGAGTATGGATTGTCGTATTTTCTTTAATCGCTGTCATCAGAGATTGAGAAATAACGGTTAAAAATATTTGAAGCCATATGATATCTTAAAATAATTTTACATTTGTTCTCTTTCATTTAAGCCATAAATCGTATCTGTATCTTCATTAAATCAATGTTTGTTAAAGTTAAAAGTGTGATACATTACTTAATTGTCACTATGTAGTTATAAAATGTATTACAGATTTTTATTTTCACAGGCACGATTCCTTCCATCGTTCATTACAGGCAGGAGTTGAAAGAAGAGGAAGTAAACAAGCATTGAAATTTATTTACCAATAAATTGAATGTAATATTCTCGACGGTCTCTGCTGATGATGCAATAAGTATATATTAAACATTAATAAATTGAAACTATTTTAAAATATTATAGAAATTTAGCATAATACTTTTCAGTTACACTTTACATGTAGAATAAATTTTATTACTGCAATGGTATAGAAGTGTTAAACAGAAAATACCGAAGTGCTTTGGGGCAACGCAATAAAACTTTAAAAGCAGCCTGTATTGTGAATATGACAGTTGAGTAAGTAACGGATTAGGGTGTATTTGTGTAAGAATCACTTTAAAATGTAGATATGTTTTCAAATATTTATAGATATTGATGATTTTTATCTGTAAAATTATCGAGTTTATCAAATGAGGAGATATTGTAGTTCCATGTAATATAGCAGAATTGACAGACAGTGTATTAGTCACAGTGATTTGCAGATTTTTCCCTTACTTCATTATTTGCTAATATGATGAAACGAACGAATTGTTTTTTTAGTATTGAAGAACTGAAGTGGAACCCTGCAGAGCAAACTGCTCTTCTCTGTTTGAATACTTGTAGGTGATCATTCAACTGTATCTCTTACGGTTCAATGCTAATAAAATCACTCTCAATAAACCACTAGGGATCGTACAGTAAGTAATAGACATTAGAGTTACTTTAAAATGATCTGTAATATAAAGCACTTTGAATCTACAAACAAAGCATAATCGAGGTACATATGAAGCCGCAAATACTAATGGAGTCAGGAAGATTCGCTTATATTATGAGCGGCGAAGAAAAACTGAAGTAATTTGAAAAATACATATCCAACTTGAATGAAAACTGTTTACATTTCGTTTTACACAAGTAAAAAAGAACATATCACTAAAATAACTAAAACTACGTACAGGAATATTGTAAGTACGTGCACTTCCATCAGTGTCTCATGAAGTACTAACGATTTCACTTATTTTTCGAAGAGTTGTGAAGCGCACGCTTCGCTCGGCGCTTTGGAAGTATTGTATTATACGAAAAGTTTTCAGAGCGAAAAATAATAACTTGGGATTGTAAATAAGGAGAACAATTGGTAATTATAAATTTAATTTGAAATATAACCAATGAAGGTTTCCGGTTTCATCACTATGTGACGATTGAACTAAAATTACTTGCGAAGTACGAAACTTTGGAAGAGATCTACACTATACAGTTTCAACAAATAGACCAAAGAAAGTATAAAGTCTTCCACTTTAAACAGGAGGTGAATTTACATAGTGAGGATAAGTAACTTTCTCGTCACAACAATTCTTCTCTTAATTTTGTAATTGATATTTTCCTTCTCTGAAAACGACGTAGCTCATATAGAAATTTAAAATATGTTCGTATATATAATTATAACGTCTTTTAAAACTGGAAGAAACACTTTCTTAAACTTGGGCATTTTTATCATATAAATATTCTGTAACCGTCTCCACCAATATATTATATTAAGGCGTCGCTGGAGAACCATTATGGAAAACAAGAGCACCATGTTATACGAATGTCCGAAACCACTATTTATTAGACTTGCATGGACCAGTATCCTCAGCTGTAATAATATTGACTGTTTCCACCACGCATTAGACTCCGGGGATTGGTATCACTGTCGTGTCTTTGCACTGTAGTAGTCCTGCAAGGGAACCTTTCTACCTCACATGACGTAGATGCCACAGCAGGCACTGATGGAGGTGGTGCTAAGGGATCACTGAATATTTCATCACCGAAGCCGCTAGGTGGTGGTGGCTGCGTGAATTGTTCTTTGTTATCGTTATTCTCTCTGTTAATTGAGCGATGTCTTTGTATTAATATTTTAGCAATCACAAGGGAAAAGAAAACTACGACGGCGCCACACACACTTAATATTACGTACAAGTACATGGTTTCATCGTTATCTGAAAAGAAAAGAAAAGAGAAATCATTAGTTTCATTTACATGAAATAAATTACTACTCAAGATATTTTATTTTCTAAATATATTGTCCACATTACTTCACTGGGTGTCTTCAGATTTTTAAACTATTGAATTTTGAATGCAGAATTTATTCATGGGGTAATAATTATTATGGTTATGCCCATCATAAGCTGAAACAGTTTTCCTGTGATGGTTATATTTTTATTATGGATATTTTATAATACAAAGTGTTACGTAGAATTGAAATCTGACAATTTTTTTTTATCTTATTGACAAAAATAAAACTAAATACGATTGGCGTTACATAACTGTCTTTATTCGAGGGAGCTGTTCAACATAATTTTTGTGCTACATGAATGATTATTGGCTTGATATACAATTATTTTCCTATTTCCCCCCGTTTTTTACAATTTTAAAAGCAATCTACAGCAAACGGAACTATACATACTGTGTCTGTAAATAATACCAACACGAACTGTAAGTTCGTGTATTAAAGTTTTCAACTTGCACAAAAGGCATTGATATTTACACTATTTCATGTGATCTTTATTTCACCTTTACTGTGTTATTGCTTGTAGTTTTAGTCAAATATATGTTTCCTCTTCTTTAAAAAAAACCCTGTGAATGTCGTTTGCTCTCTTCAGCAGTTCTTTACCAACAATAATAGTTTATTAATTTGTTAATTCCTACTATCCCCACAACTATTTACATAATTGCATGTCAGTTTAAGTTGCTAATTTACAGCATGAAGAATATTGCGAGCCCAAATATAAAACGAAAGTTTCTTGTATTACTATTTTGTAGTGACAAATCCATGTGACAGAGCAATGATTTCACGGAATACAAATTACTTTTGGAAGTAAAGTTTAACTTACAAAAAGTGCAAGTTGTCTTCAAAAGAGAACACACAAAAACTTAGCTTGAATGTAAATGATGTTCTCGAATAATAGTACTGCTCTATACAAGAAAGTTTTCTCGTCTCGGCTCTATTGTGTTGAAGAACCTGTATGCTTTCATTTTCCTTCAATGTAAACAGAAATATAAGTCTCTTTCTGAAAGCAATGTTTTCATTATCAATATTTCATTCTCCAGATTAGAGAGAAAAATAGCACAAGTATTTTTTTACCAACATTTTTTTTGTATAAATTTTTACTACTAATAAAAGATATTAGGTCTAAATGATATAATTATACCCTATAAAATATTTTTTTACGATCCTAATTATTTTATTATATAATTATAATACTTCCTATGTGATCTCACGATAAAGTCAGCAATAAATATCAGGTATTAAATACTAAACTATTTCTATCTACTGGAAACATTTTAATGTTATGATCACTTCAGTTTCTAGCACAATATCGCATCAACACATTAACAACAACAAGGTCAATTGTTTTCACGATTTTTAATCCCATTCTTTCAGCGCAATCAGCATTATCAAAGCAGTTATGCTAATTCAAGAGTAGAATATTATCGAGACTGAAACTTCAAAACAATTACGCTGTTACCCAGTAGTTGCTCTTTTACGATGAAGCCATTCAAAAGAGTTCATTCTTCCTATAGAGTTGCACGAATGTGCTCAGCGACCATTCATATTCAATAGCATGCTTTAATGGAATTAAATTGTACGTGTTTGATGGCAGAAAGGAGATTCATTCTGAAAGTAACCACCGAGTTGTTTATAGAATTTATAATGATAAATAATTAGTCAGAGATAAATAAGTTAGTTAACCATCACCTTATGGTTTTAGGAATGTAATTTGTTGTTCAAACAAGAGGATATTTCCGGAGATTGAATAATATAGAAAGTAGTGGAATACCTGATTTAGCTTTACTACTAATGTTTAAAATACAAATAGCAAATTTGTACATTTACCTCCTTCGACAATTTTCATTTCGAGTAGATTTTTTTTATGGAAGGCATATCAGCCATAATCCGGGAACTATTGCCGTAAATCTATATTGCTGGATACATGAACTGTAAATTAGTATTTAATTTATTAATGTAGCTGCTATGGTTTTCAGAAATTGCATTTTGCAAATTGGTGAAACTTTTTGGGGTCACCTTGTACAGTTATACACGGGTCAGTCATCTAATACGTGTTTATTTAACACTATATTTATTATGTGATCTCAGCACTTCACGTATATTGTATGTTATACACGTTTTTTATTCATCGTCAGTTTCGGTAACTTCAAAGAGATGAAAGCGGTATTATGAAGTGGATATAATATCTGGCGGATAAATTTTCTACTAGGACAATCAAAGCGCGTCTCTCATTGCCATATAGTTACGTTGCTATTGAAAAGAACCAGAATTCGGTTAATGTATCAGAAAATAGATTTCTATTCATGATTGGCTATTAAGAGTTTTTCGAGAACACCTCTGTAACGATATTCCTTGAATGAAACTTACTTGTTATTCTACTTCCTTTGTGAAATGGTTTCGAAGTGGTTTTTGTATCTAACATCATATTATGTTGTTCTTTATCTTGTAGATCTGGTGTTGGTGACATCACAACTGCGCCCTCTACAACTTCACCAGTTTCGTAACTATCGTAAACATCTTCGTATGGAAGTTCATCTTCATCTAACTCAGTTTGGAACTTTTCAATTAAGATCTTGAGAGGAACTGAAAGAAAATAATGAAATTGGTAAAATTAGAGATGTGATGAAATGAATGGCAATTTATCAGATATTAATGCTTTTATATAATTATATTCTTGATCTATAGAATAATATCCGTCAGTTTATTAAATACATTTTCATTGCATAAAACTGATTGATTTTAAGCATAAAATCATATTAATACAATGTCTGTTTGGTATTAAAAATTGTATAACACCGCACGAGACTGGATTAGTTTCATCTGTCTCAACGATCAAAGTCAGCAATGCTGGGAAATTATGTAAAGCGAAACAATTCTAAACACTATGCCGTCACAACCACTATAATATATTGATCAACTGCAATTTTTTAGGACTTTACTTTTATGAAAAGATCTTTTTAATATTATAACCATGAGCAGAATACGTAATCTTTGGAATTTATAATCTTGCTCCTATAGCTCCTAGTCTCCTACAATATCGTAAGAGTTAATAAGTTAAATCATTGGGGTATAAGAACAATGGACATTCCTCATACTACCTTTTATTATAAATATAGCAAGACCAATTTATTCCACAGGCTCATTGTGATTATGGAACCAGAAAGACTGCAGAAATTAATTTCCCTTGCACTATAATTATGCATCGCTTTAGGCAGTTTATAATTCATAGTTAAAAACTCACCATGTTAGAAACCGTGCGACTATTTTCTCAGCACAATGGAAAGACTGTGGCGTCATTATAAATTCTCTCAATTCCCTTATTAGCGCATGCCTATTTTAATGTATCTAATTTAGTTAGAATAGGTTTACTATGCATTGAACAACCAGCATACAGCACAATGAAAGTGAAAAGTCAATTATATGACAAGTGGTTTAGTCTAATGCAATGTAATATATTTTTTTTTTTGCAATTTATTATTTCACTTCTGTTTTTTTTTGTAGATAGTGCATACCCAGTTACTGTACGCACCAGTATTTTTTTCGTCGAATATTTTTCGCAGTAGGAATTTGAACTACCTATTTTCTATACAGGATCTAATAAGTGTTACTTCTTATCTCCATGATTGTTTTCCTATTTTAGAAACTCAATATCTTATATACTTTTATTTTGTGAAAGATATACTTTTACTAAGAAGTGTTTAAGTTTATAACGTTTCTATCAATAAATTGTGTGAATCTTCCTAATCTGTTCTATTTTTTTTTTCAATCACTGCACCTCTCTCTTTCTCTTATTGCATAACAACTTCGCTCATAATATAGCATCTCTCTGTCTGTAATTATGTTACAGTTCTTATTCATTGTCTATTTTTCCTATCTAATCAAATAATTTTTTTTAATCAAACGAACCTTTCTCTTATCGAGTTCTTCTTTGTCTCCTCTAGAGTCTCTTTCTCATAGTCTCAGCACTGTTTCTTTCTCCCGACATGTCTCTTTCTTTCTGTCTTAGAGTATCTCATATTCTGATTTCTCTCTGCGCAATTGTCTTTCAACGCTTATATCTTTCTCACATCGCTTACATCTTTCACATATCGCTTGTATACCTTTCTCATATCGCTTATATATCTTTCTTATATCGCTTATATCTTTCTCACATCGTTTATTTCTTTGTCAAATTGCTCATTTCCTTTTCACATCGCTTATATATTTTCACATCACTTATATCTTTTCACACAGCGCATTTTTTTTTCACATCGCTTATCTCTTTTTCCTTTTCACATCGGGAGAAAGAGAGACGCAGTCTCATTTGATCTCAACGAGTCTCTCTTTTTCTCTGATCGTGTAACTAATTTCTCTCATCATTGTATCTCATTTTTCTCAACGAGTCTTTATATTTATCATCGCTTGTTGCTTTCCCTTATCGCGTTTTTTCAAATCGCACCTACTCACTGAGGTGACTTTTTTCCTTTTCTTTGTAGTAAAGCTATCTTTAATCCCTGTATGTCGGTTGGTTCCGTGACCGTACCTTCCTTTTCATTACGCTTCTGTAATTGTAAGAGACTCACTGTAGGTCTACTTCAGAATCGGCGTAAATTATACGTACAGTACTTTATGATATAGTTTGTGTAAAAAGTTGTTTGTATTTCCCATATAGGATATGAATTGAATGAGCACTGTAAAGATGATTTAAGTTTTCTAGTTGGAATTCTTCTTTAACCAGTTCCAATTTAACTGTAAACTATTTTGTACGTCGTCCATGTTAAGTCAGTTTTTACAAAACATTCCCTGTACTCTTTATCCATACAACTGCCAAACCCTTTGATCCAATTCAAAAAAGATAACGTCTACACAACGTGTTATAATTCAGTGACTTTTGTCTTTTACATATTATGGCAGTATATATTGTAGTTCACATCATTTCCTCTTCATTGGAATATGCCGTGAGGGAGTGAGAAGTTTTCTAGCAGTCTGACAATCTGTTGAGCTGAAGGTATCTACTTTCATGCTTATCTGTTTTCTTTGTCAACGACAATAGAATGATTAGATGTTCCTTTGGTAAACTTGGGGCTGTGGGAAAGAGAAGCAGAATGGAATCTTAGAGACACCAAATAAATTATTCTACTTTTGTCCTTAGTTAGTAATTGAGTTTTGTCAACTGTGTTGGATTTGAACTGTTAACTAGATCCCTTTGCATAATAAATTATTTTTCTTTGTGAATCGCTCTTTTAAATTGACATCCCAATATGCTTTATATGAAGCAACGTAGGAATGAAAGAATATTTGTACAAATATTGTTTAAATAATACTGTTAGCTGTAATGAGCCCTACTAGTCCAATCCAGCTAAATGTAAATTTCCTTTAAGTGATTGCTATTGACACAAATTAATCATGATTAATTTTTTTTAAAGAATAGGTTTGGACAGGAAGATACAAAAGTTATAAAAAATTGATAAAATTATGGATTATTGATGTTTTTGTAATACAGTAGTATTTTGGTTCGAACGTCCAATTTTGTATATGTTCTAAGCTTGTCTTTACAATGTTTTAAGACATATATTAAGGTAAATTCAGAAAAACTTTTTTGTGCTAAATAACGAAATGAACTTTGAACTGATTTCGCAGACATTTCAAGTTTCAATTTTCCACATATATATTTTAAAGTTTTGTAAGGATTTGAATCCCTGTAATGTTAAAGGTTCCACATTTCTCAACAAACTATGGCAAAGTTGTAATACTTACATTCTGAAGTATTTTTCACCGATTCTGTATATAAAAAGATAGGATAATAAAAAGCCTCGCACAGAGTCATCAAAAAAGTTTATGTATTATTACAAGCTTCGTAAATGTCAAATCTGAATATGAAGCTTGCAAGCCAAATTCAGCAAAGAGTAATTAAGAAAGACAGTATACCGCTTGTCCCTTTGCCATGAAACACGTTCCTCGAGGCGCAGAGAACTTTACTTAGATGTAGTTATGTCATACAAGAATATTTAAAATTTTACTGTGCCCCATTATTAGACTATTAAAAAATGTACAGTAAATTTATATAATGAAGTATTTCAGGAAGTTGTAACAAAATGTTTTCAAATTCGCAGAAGATATATTGAGTATATTGGTAATTATTTCCGAAGATGGCGACTGATGGTACAATTAGGTGAATAATAACAATGAACCAAATGGTAAATCTGGAAGAAGAAAAAAACTGCACCCACTTCATAGCACATTAAGAACGAGTTCCTTTTGTTGTCAATAATAAGAAGCATCAATCACTATTGTAAATACGATTGAAGTTACTTCATATTACTTTAAACGTGACAGTCATAATTGGGACTCGTCTTCATGAAATAATCAACGTAATATCTACAATTTAATCAAATAATTTGTTATTGTTGGGAAATCAACGGACGCAATTCCAGCAGACATGACCAAGGTATAAATACTTAACGACAAATGGAACCACAGGAGGTATTGTCTCTCTACAACCATTCAGTTGTAGAGAGACAGAGAATAGTAATCAAATAGCTGTTAGCACAATATAATTTTAAAAATAAGAGTTCACCGAGACCTTGCTTCAAATGTGAATATGCGATAGAAAATTTGACAGACGTAAGATATATACGAGATCACTTTGTAATTTTTTGTAGCAATGCTGCTTTCTTTACTGAATATTTCTTCTTCTTACATGTTTTTTCCTTCATTTTTTTAATTTTTTTTTTTCTTTATTTCCATTCGATAAAGTTTTAAACCGGGTCACCGAAATGGTCACCGTCTCCCATTGGAACTTCCAATAGTTTGAGTAAAATTTCATTCAGAATAAAGTATTAAAATGTAAATAAAAGGTTTCACATTTTTTTTTTCAAATATTCAGAGATCAGAAAATAAGTAAAGTTGTTTGCTTTTTATTTAGCAAGAAACAATTAAAATCAGATAACAATTTCTTTCTCTTAAAATATATGAAGGAAGCCGTTTAAATTACCGGTAAGCATCCTTTAGAATGGTATTAAATTTTTCACGGTGGTATAAAGTGTGTGAGATACAACATTATTCAGTAATGGAAAGGGAGAAAACACAACACCGGAACAAACCAGTTGAAATAATTGAAATGTACTTCTCTTCCCAACTCTAGTGGGAGCAGGTAAAAGTCTCTCGCTTCCTTCTTTTCCTGCAGTCTATGAGAAGGAAAAAAGGATCTAATTTAATGCATAGTATTTGTTCTATGCATATATATATGCTATCTGTGTTCTAGAGAGAAATACAAATCCTGTTTTCAAAATTATGTGTATACTATAGTATTTGAAAGGCAGGAGACCAGGAGTTAACTTGATTAATTTTCCAACCACTGATTAGGGTATTATACATAAATAATCTAATCTAAATGGGTGATTATTTTTAGAAGTTTATTTAAAGATTAATATAGCAGTAGTTGCGAAAAAAATATAAATTTCAGAAACATCCTGCTGTACGTCACGATTACGGTGAGCATTTCGAATGACTCAAGATGATGAACAAATGATATCACCGAAAATATAATAATAGTTTCAAAACATTGTATCAAGATGTGAATAATAAATGAGAAAGGAGAATATTATGGAATCTTTTAAGTAGTGAATACTGACGAGCGAGTTATGCGGTAGAGGATCATAACTCTGGACGAGCTTCATTCTTTCTCAAACTGTTCCACTGTAATTTTTATTTCAAGATAAATTCTCCATCATGTATTTTTGTTTAACCTTCTCTTCACGATCAACCTTCCAATTTGTATACTATATAGTTGTTAATATGATAAATGAAATTAACTATTTAATTTATTAATTTATAAATAAGATGAAAATATTATGACAAAATTAATTTGGATTGGGAATGCCTTTCTCGTACGATAAATCTGGTATATATTGCATTGGGCAACCATTATAGATTACCCACGAAACTGTTTTTCTACTGATATACATATTCAACGAAATTTCTAGATCAAAATTAAAATGATGAAAAGGTATTAAATATGTAAAAATACAAAGATAGGTCCGCCGTATTAACAGGAATATGTTAATATACCGCTGAACTATGTCTTCTACAAATAAAGAACAACTGACGGAAAACTGTATAGTACTTTCACTAAGGATTTATGTTGATGAGAATAGAGTGTTAGGCTCTTTCATGCTTGAGAATATAGTATGATCATCTGTTTTGTTGACTCATAGTTGGGTTTGTGCGCATATACAGTGAATAAATGGGAACGAAAAGAATATTGTTCTTATTTTACGTTCCTGTTGTGGTTTCGAATTAATTTTGAATGAATATGGGATTTGAGATCTGCCTTCTATTTTACTCTTACGAAGCAAATAATGGACAAATGCTCATTTTGTCAATTACTTCAACCAATGTAAATTGTAACGTACTCTCTATTAGACACTTTGCTAGAGAGAGGTTCTTCACATTAGTGATTTTGTTCCCAGCAAACATGATAACTAGTAAGTAATCGCCTATAACATCTATCGTTTTGTGATAGGATATATACTTGCTTAGACTATAATGAGGTTAGCAATCATTTTATAACTTACGTAAATTATATTTTCCATTATTATCTTCATTGTCAAAGACCTATCATTCCATCATAATCTTTTTCTGACATTGTGGTTTGCTGTATGCGACTCTCCCTTGCTGTGTACAGCTACATTGATTGGCAACATCATGGTAACCGTTTCATACTGATTCAATGGGGAGACGGTTTCTAAGTTATGGGTACTCTCTAGTAAGATATAGCAATACGTCCTACAGATCTTTATCAAATTCCTGCTTACTTCCTTTGTCAAAAATTCGATTTCGTGAATACCTATTTCAATATGAAACAGTAAATATTCTACTGAAGAACAACTTTCCACAATCTTAGCTTAAAACAGATTTATGCTCAAATAAAACAAAGCAATGAAAATATTACGACCGATTAAACACAACTGAATACAACTCGTAGAATATTTATTATAACAATCATTGGGTATATACGAGCATATTAAAGACAAAGATTATATTCCTTCAAGTGTGTTTTTACAGAAGCTTTTAAAATTAAACAGCCATGAAAGCCGGTGCTCTGTGGTACTAATGAACAAAATTATTCAGAAGAATAGCTAAAGAACGTTCATGATGTACGTATTAACGCAAGGGTGATCTTTTCTAATGCTACTTAAATGTTTCAGCTTAGATTGTATATATCAATCGTTTATATATCATTAATGCAATCATTACATGTATTAAAGTATATGCAAAAGTTTATCTAACTATCTTTTATAGTACAATTTTAAACAGTTGAGAAAACATTGTTATTTATAATTTTACAGTCAAATATTTGGAATACGCAAATGTGATAATTTATACACACTTTAGGCGTGAATTGACATTTAATTGAATTCTACATAGTATGCATTTATTAGTATACACACACAGTAATAATTATTACAGGGAGTTTAGAAACTTACTCGTTAGTATAATTCTGTTATTGATGATATACCTGAATATTATATTACGAAACGTTTTCCTTCGTTTTATATCTTACCACATGTATAAACTACTTTGAGATACATTCTTGATTCTGGTCGGCATGGATTTCCAAAAGTGGCTGGATCAGCTGTTAGCGAACACGTCCTTTTACCATGGCACATCTGCATTACTGTTTCCGTTGAATAACTGGCCAAACAAGCTAGAAAAGAACGTAACCCATCAGTATGACATTAAAGTTGTCGATCAAAATATTTATTGGAACCTTGTTTAATAATATAATTGACGAGGAGAGTAAACACTATTTTTTGTTTTTTCAGAGTTAATATTTTTTTAAATATTTTAAAAGACAGCATTAATAAAGAACTTCGTTATTTTCGAAATCAAGTAAAATTATAACTAGTGGTAATAGTACTGTGGTATAGTATTTTTAAATTTATATATTTTCCATTTCAATTGAATTTTTTGGTATCGATTTAATGAGTATATAATGATATAAGAACCTTCTAAGATATTGAAAGTTTATGAATATTTAACCTCTAGCAGATACCGTAATCCAGTACCTGAAAGAGACCGAGACGAGACCTGGTCTCAGTCTCTTTAAATATACGTGGTCTCTGTCTCGTCACGTTAAGAAATGCCAGTCTTTTTAAAAAATGACAGTCTCGGTCTCGTCTCGTTAAAATGTCGAAACGAGAACGAGACAAGACTGGGACTCGGTCTCAGCTGGTCTCGTATAGGAACCCTAGAAATTTCCTTGTCCGTAAATTGTTTTTCTAATGTAAAGACATTACATAACGTATTTCACTGATAAAATAGTAATACTATAATTATATTGTAATATGTATTTTTACTCAGAATTTTTACAAACACTAAAGAACCATTATTGTTTATTGCTATTCACACATTTTCTTCTTCAAAAGAGAAGCCATTTACTGTTCACACCGTGAAAAAAGTGAGGTTATTATAAAACCGTTTCGAGTTTATGTGGCGGAACTCTTTTAGGTTTCAGGTCAAAATATTTTCTACTGTATGATTGAAACCGTATACGGTCGAAAAAAAGAGAGACCTACCATACTGATATTGTTGAAATCAGTATGAGAGAAACACCAACTGCTCTTGAGCTGCTTAGTACTGATGTAACTCATAACATTTTTTTTTAATATTTCAGTTTGAAAGTTGAGAATTTCTATATATTTTGTGTTAAAATAAAATTTAAATTGATCTTTCCATCTACTATTGTGTGTGTGTGGGGGGGGGGGGGGGGC
>JAQIWE010001075.1:0-17429 GCA_034698565.1 Campodea plusiochaeta
ATATTGAGTCAAATGGTATTAGTTTGATTTGCAAGAGAAAATGTCATGGTATTAGTTTGATTTGCAAGAGAAAATGTGTATTAGTTTGATTTGCAAGAGAAAATGTCATGGTATTAGTTTGATTTGCAGGAGAAAATGTCATGGTATTAGTTTGATTTGCAAGAGAAAATGACTTTGGAATCTTACTAGGTTAGGTTATACATCAATATCTATTCAACATTATAGTAACATTGTCAACGCCAAGCAATTGGTCCACTGGAATAAGTTTGATTTTATTCTATGGGTTTGAAAATTAGAAACTGATTGGTCTGATTTTTAAATATTTTTCTAATATATAGTTTTAACATTATGTTTCCTATATATTTTTGATCTTGTAATAATCAGATTTTTATATTTGTAGTTGTATGTACAATTTATTAGCATATTATTGAAGTATGAGAGGATAAAATATGATTCGGTTTGAGGTGTGAAACATTCTTAAAGGCCCATTATTTTTCAGCGGGAAGTCCCGATTTCCAACACAAATTAAAAATCCCTTGAGAATCGAGTACAATAGAGAACAAATAAAGTGAAACGGGACTTGCGTGTTGGAAATCGAGACCTCCCGGTGAAAAAAAAACTACACGTTTAAATTATCTTCACTATTACAGTAGTCATCAAAAGGAAAAGTATATATGAGAAATGTGTTATAAAGATCTACCGAATGAACGTTGGTAAATTATGCAGCATACTTTGCGATACAATAAAACAACAGGAAGATCTCAATGTTAGAGTAAGAAGCAAAATAAAAAAATCTATGACAATGAGTTTTGCACAGAACAAAGCAAAATCACTATTGTTTTCTAATCTTCTTTTTTTTTTCTTGTACTGGCAGTAATGAAAGTTACCGTGACCCTAATGTCTCCTCTAAACAAACTACCAACACAAATTCCCTTATTAACAAATACACCGAACACAACTCTATAACCATATATCTATACATTTTTAAATCTATCACTCAACTTCTCAACTTCTTCCGTTATACCTATAACATAACACCATCATAACGCTGATATTAGAAAAGGTTCATGTCCCCTCGTGATAGACACGAATGTTCACTCCTTGTATTTATGCTGTAAGGTACTAAGAGAGAGAGGGGGGAGAGACCTTTGGCTTTAATTGTGTTATCACATCTCCCTCAATATGATCCAGGATACTATATAACTCTACATAAGAGTTGAGGGTGGTTCACTCTACTAAATTTTCTCCTCCTTTCCTCCAATTTGAGTTTATAAGAGACACAGGTGGGCAAAAAGTTGCGATAGGGAAACAACGATCCATCAAGTACTTGTAATACCCTCCAACAATTTCAGGTGATCAACAACATAATGTGTATACTGTATGGTATAGGTTATATAAGGAAGAACACTTTTCACAACTTATAACGTAATATTTCGGAGTATTTTATACTTGGAGATCCATTAGTATTGTACATCGTGAAATTATTATAGAGACGTTTTTCTAATATATTTTTCTAGTATTCTTCTTTCATATAACTTTTGAGTAGTGGTTATTACAAATTAATCGGAGTTCAACGGAAATGATTGAAACTTTAGAAAATGGTTTTATCTGTTTAGATTCTGAGTTTTTCCATGGTGAAATTTGAAACTAAGAATCCTCATTATAATTAGTACTTCTGAATCTTGAAAATGTTATTTCATGTTTCTAGATTGATTTAATTTTATGCATGATTATGAGATTTGATTTTGATCTACTTCAGTTGCTCCTTCATTTAAGTAATTATTTCTTAACTTTGTATGTCGAATTGTAAAGTATTACGTTAATAAGTTTATAAAGTATATACTGAGAAATTTAGAAATTTTATAAAACATGAAAGCATGACGTTTTTTTTACTGTTTTTAGCAACGCTGATTTCCGTAACAGTGTGCTATTGAAAACAGGTAGCTTATAATGTATTCAAGTTTAGCAAATGTTTTACTCTGTTAAAACTTCCATTTTATAATTTTGTATCTTCTTGATGATGTAGTTATTTAATTTATAAGATAATTCACTATATGAGAAATGTATTGAATATCATTCAATCATTTAGGGGTTCAGATAAGACTCAGGTAATCCTTCATTCCGCCCTTATCCAGAATGTGAAAAATCCCGTGCAATATGTAATCAAACCTGTACTCAAAATATCATGACTAAACCTAAAGCAACCTGTACTTATATTCTTACACAAACTAAATAACCTATTCTGATTTGACCCTCAGTCAATCATAATGCATCTTCAATCTATACCTAGAAAACTGTCATTTCTAATGGCTGACAAAATTAATGACAGTTCCGTAATAAGTTATACAGCAACAGACAACGGAAATTCTCTTTTGTTTATAAGAGCATAAATTGCTGAAAAGTCATCCAGTTTCGTATAATCTAAATTATTACAATTGTCAGAAAAGAAGTGAAGTACTTAAATCGAAAATAAAATTATCTGGAGCTACGAAATCTCTATCGAACACTGAGACTAACAACTTTACAACTGAAACAAATGTATATCGTTCTTCTTACTTTTTCCAATTATTTTATTAAGTGAATCGCAAAACATCATTATACCTCGAGAGACTATAGTATAGAATAAAGACAAGCATCATAATATTTTATAAGAGGGAGGGGGAGTTTGTATATAATTCTCTTTGGGGGGATTTTGTCATCCACGTGTGAAAATGCATGTAATTCTCAGAATGTACACACGTATTCTATTTTTATGTGAACCGTGAATCTTCCTTTTAATATCGAATGATTTAAATATGAATTTTCTTCATCCAATAAGACTTTATTGCATTCCAGGAGTCTTACCATTTTCGTTGGAAATGAATTTTCTACCCCTATCTTCCTAACATGAGAAAATACTTTGAAAAGGTGGGGAAGATTCTTTTCAAAACATTCAAATAAATGGAAGCCAACATTTTCTCTCAAAAACCAAGGCTAAATTTACAGAACGATCTGTACAAGTACTTGAGATAACTGAGAAGAGGAGAAACTATTCTTCTAGAATGAAATTGAAGAAATTGGACTAGAAGATTGGGTTTGAAAATTGAACTCCAATCAATGATGGGAAAGGATACTTGATGAAATGAAAGTAAATCGAATAAAAGCTAAGAATGCTATTCCAAAATACTGTTTACTTTGTTATTTGCAATGCAGATGGTTTTATATGGTTTTATAGGTTCCCTTCCTTTCTAGGATTTCTCACTTACTCGAAATGGCTTAACAATATAGAGGAAATAGGAAAGAAATGGTTTTATAGCAAATGAAGAAACTTTAGAAATGTTATATGCAAATGTAAAACTTAAAGCGAATATTGCTTATTCCAGCAAACAGTGTGTATATTTTGTTAAGACGAATAAAATAAGTACTGTATTTTCGTATGCTTATTTTTTATAATACTTAAGTTACTAACTTAAATTAAATGTGGTCAGATCGGTTTTCTTATAATTATGTATCTGAAATTCCTGGGAATAGTTATTATTCGCTAAATCCTGTAGCATTTTTATGCCAGTGTGGAATTGCAGTAAACAGAATTACACAGGAAATAGTACGCTCTATGCAATATTTGCCGATAAAATTTCAAATGGCTTCTGTACAATGAAATATATATTTATGCTGTAGTAATGAGAAATTTAGAACTAAAGTAGGTAACTTCAATCTCTATAAAATTACACCAGTACAAGGAAGCTCTATTTACAAAAATATCTACAATAAAACATTTAATAAAATATTAGTTTTCATCGTGCTTAGTATATTCGTGTATTATTTACCAATATTTGTAATAGAAATATGTTATTCAACCGGAATATTTATTATTTGCAGGATGAGGTTCTTCCATACAGTATTATTTCAATAAAATATTTACTCATTCTATTTCTACACTCAGTTTGCAGCATATAATTATTTATTATTGTAATACACCGCATTTGGTTACAAATGAACTTAAATTTTATATAAAATATGTGAATTAGAAATGTGATGTTGTAAATGATTAATTTCATGGACTAGCTACTCGGTTTTTACTTCAAAATTTACCATTATCTAATTTTTTTCCATAACTTAATTGAGAGTTATAGTAGTGAAAATTCTATTTTCTCTTACATTTTCAAAGCATTAAAATAATTACAGTTATTTCAATTCTAATAGTCCATCATTCAAAAAAGAGCATTTATTTCCTGTAGCATCTACAGTATATAGAGATCTGCACCTTCTAAAATACAATTTCCATTTTGAACTGTCATCTTCCTCCTAGTTGTCATGTTCACTTCTAGTTTACAAGTGAGAAGAATGAGGGAGCGTCTCCTTTATATTAACAATTATCAAAAACATCTATTAGCAGAAGCTCGCAAGAGTGTTGGTAATTGTAATATCATCCATACTTGCATTTTTAAGTTTTGGTATGTCAACTTCTGTATGACGAAATCCGTTGCAACTTTTATGAACGAAATGAGAATAAATGTTATAAGATGTTTTCTATTTTTTTTTTTTGAAGTGGCACAAATTTTCTTCGTGCTGAGATGTTTTATGAAATAAAAAGGTTATGGAAAATTCTGAATATTGCTCTCGATATAACAAAATTGCATGACTATGACAAAGCTTTATCTTTTGCAATTTGGGCAAAATTTACACGAAAAAAAAAATAGACTGAAGAGATTCGGCAGAAATAAAACATATACGAAAATATATTTTTATGCAACAGAATCTTAAGTGAAAATATTTCAATCTGTAAGGGCTATAATGCAAAGAAGCGAATGGTTTCCACGATTAGTTGGAAAGTAAACTTCATTTTGTTATTTTCCCAATGGACATTTTCTATCGTATTTGTAAGGTGCGGTTAATGAGTTGAGCGGAAAAGGTAATTTTATAAAGATGGAGGCTGATCGAACACTCTGCCTTTTCTGTAAACAATTTATAGTTGGGATTAGAAATGTGTTGATCGCATTTGCCTAAGAGCTCACAAACTCCTTCTTAATATGGGTTTAATAAGTACGATAATCGAGGATGGCGAATCAGGGGAAAGTTCATTTCACCACTAAAAATAATGCAGTTTCGGAAGAATAGTCCAAGAAAGAGTCCTCAGATACGTTGAAGTTGTGATATGTTTACTTGTTATGCCTGATTGCAAACTGATTCTTGTTTTTCAAAATAATTATTTACTAATGTTGTTCAGATTTCCAAAACAGAGAAAAAAACTCTCTGTCCTGTGTGATTAGGTACAGTACATGACGTCTAAGAGGATGAGAAAAATAAGAATCACCCGCTAATAACATCCGTTAATTTTTTTGTCATAATTGTGCTATAATTTATAAATTTGCAGAAACAATATTACAAAATAAATGAAGTTGTTCTTTAAAAAAAGGTTATATCATTTTCCAATACCATATTCAGAATAACATAATTCTAATTATTGATTAGAAACACACTAACTCCGATTATTTCATATGATTCCAGAATATAATCACCACTAAAATATCAAAGCTCTATTAGAAAAAGAGCGAAGTCACAAAAAAGCAAATTGTAATTGCATTATGAAAATAATGGTCTCTGTGATTTGAGCACAAAGGTTCTTACTTACGTGAATATATGAAGGTATCAGTTTTTCATCAATGTATCATCACCCTTATTCGGAAGCAGCTATTTGAAACTGGATTGACACATATTGAAACAACAAAATCAAGTTTGTTAATCCAAGAAGAAAACATAGAAGCTAACAGGAAAGTATTACTCTGCGATGTTGTGTATATAAGCTGGATTTATTCAAAGCTATTCCCTCACTACAATAAACGAGTTCAACTGGTTTTCATCAAAATGGATACTGGTTCAATTTTTAATAAACTTGTTACAATTCATACATCGCGTAAACTCACGCTACTCGTTTTCAAAACTAGTCCGGTCTGTCATGGGGTTGGGGGAAAAGGAGCAAAATTAGAAAGTTTTAGAAGACAATAAAAGATGATAAAAAGGATTTACCCAACTCGACGAAAAGCGAATGTTATGTTTTCAGTTTTTAATCTTAACTATATAGTGTTCAAAAGTTATGGGCCGCAGATGCACAGGTTATTAAAAACAAACAAGAGAATCAATAAAGTTTTCAGATGTACAAAATTACCATCTTTTGTTTAATAATTGATAAACATTTTATTACTGTATGATCATTAATTTGTGAATATATCAGATAATTTGACTTTTTAGTTCAATTGTAACATACCTGAACTATAGTGTTAGTGATTTTCTTGCTTTACAAAACCAGTACTTCTAATTAAATGTTGGACACCCTGAAACGCCGAGAGAACTTAAATCTTACTTAGAACAACGACCATTTATTCATTATACAACATAACCTTTTTCCTGAGAGTAAATCCTTCCAACCTTCCAGACCAGCCAGATACTCAAGTACTATAATATTACTCCTTAGAGACACAAGAAGCAAGTCCAGAAATGAAACAACAAACATTCACTCTCCTTTCAAATGTTCAAAATCACAACTTAATGGAATAAAGATCACTTTTACCCTTGGATAATAATATAGGAAAGATTATGTACATAGCTTATTTTAGACTGTCTGCTAAGTTACTTGATATCTCTGGGAATTAAGTTTCTGGTTTGTGACAGAAATAAGCTTTAGCTAGAAAATATAAAGTTGTTGGTCGTATATGTGATCTTATATATACCTTCCACATTCTAGTGGTCAAAACTCTAGAGTAAACCATTCCTCCTTTTTCCATTAACCGAAATGGCTTTAGGAATATATCTACGATTTCGCTTAGGTTTTTAGATGAATATTTATTTGAGAAACTTTGCTTAGATATTGCAATCAAGAAGTAAATATGTTGGTTGGTATAATTTAAAATAAATAGTGGACATTAGAGTGTTTAGAGTCCCAACGATAAATTCTGTAAAATAAAGTAGTGGTTTTGTTTGAATAATTATTCTGCAAAATAATTACATGTATTTTCAATCTCTTATATTAGTATGAGGGGAATAAGTATCAATAAGAGAAAAATAGGAAGTTATTTATTGGGCGTGTGTTCGATCAGCATTGTTTCAGTTATAGTAGAAATACTCATAATATTATTTAATTTTTTTTAAATTTATATACCTTCCTGACTTATCTGAACTTTATTCTGATCAGTCTGTTTTCATCAGCTTTTTTATTTTTCATGTATTGGCAAAGCATTTCCGTATTACTGGGTACCTTCACAAGTTACAAAAGTTGATGGCAGCTGAAAAAAATGTGAATAATGATACTGAACTATGATGGCAAATAATGGTCTATTTGTTGAAATTTGGTAACACCGTCAAATTGATGAATTTTTTCGTGACGGGTTTCAATACAAACGAAATGAATTTTTATATGAACGGCGCGCGAAATAATGGGAATCATAGGGTTTCTCTCAAAATTCTCATTTTTCATTCATACGTTTTGGAAAATCTTTAACTACAGATATTTTTTTACTGATATAACCATCTATTGCATCTCGATCTTAAAACATACTAATGCTCCAATAAGAAGCATAAACTCAAACAGACAAAAACTTGAAGTAATCCAGAATGAAACAAATTACAAAACATTCTCAGATGAATAATATAGTGGTCAGAAAAGAATGTAAGTCCAAGTAAATGAAACTCCTCCCCCATCTGAAGGAAATGTATGTGAGCACGTGGAGAGTTAGTTTGAGGTTGTGTGGGGGTGGGAGGGGGAGGAGGAGGGGGAAGATGGGTAAGGGGGAGATTAGGACCATTGTCTAGAGTCTTGTTACTTCCTCTACAATCTTTTGGTCTCTTGCTACAACTAATTTATTCGCTTCAGATCATCTAACATGGAAGAAGAAATGAAGGAAGTTAAAATGGAATCGTACAATTTTTTTTATTATTTTGGTTTGTCGGAAATTATATTGCTGAAAGTGGCTTATGTTGAATGATTGAGTTTTATGAGATGGGGTTTACAGTAAAATGACTTTTGGACATTCTTTTCTTGGTTTTCTGTTGCAGGGGTCATTGAAATGTGACTTAAGGAATTTGTGAGTTAGAAAAAAGCAACTCTGATTATCTAACTGAGTAAAGAAAATACCTTTCAATTGGAAATAGAAATTACAGTGTGGAGAAATATGTCTTTTGTCAACCTTCATCAGGTGATAAAAAGCCATCGAACAAAAAAATCTACTGATACTCGAGATTGTGTCCTTCTAAATTACTTTGACAGTTCCAGAGATATATCACACAGTATTGGCTCCAATAATGAAGTCAGGGTATCTATCGGCTATTCTTGCATTTCTTTTCTATATAGCTATTGTTGCTTAAGAAAAGGTAACAGAGTATACAGAGACCGTGAAGATAGTGGATAAAATAATTATGGTTTGAGCTATCAAATTTCATTGGTGATAATCTTCTTATTACTACTGTAATTCAGCAAATTTGAACTTCGTCTTTTGAGTTGATACATTACTTCTCATGTCATTTTTACACCGATGCGTTCACTATATATCACAGACACACATACGAACTATTCTTCGGTTCTAAGGACCTCATTATAATTATTCTCTATTAGTTCCAAAATCTTTCTTTTTCCTCAGCAATTGCTTTCTAATCCAAAATCTTCTGTTGAACCGTTTGCGCCAGACGGTAAAATTTGGCAAAGGTGTGATCGTGGCAGTACGCCAAAGCATATTCAGCAAGCTTCTGTAAGCTGTACAGATGCTACAACTGAACGTGTATATATATTCCAATTGAAATTTCGCAAAACCATCATTCTCAATGAGAAGAAACGCCTACTTTCACTTTAATTACTATTTTATTAATGTCGATAAGAAAAATGTAAATGAGTTTTTGAGAGGATAAACCTCCCTGGAGAAATTTACGACTCGGTATAAAGTATTTTATTGCTTGTTTAGGTAATGGAAGACGTATTCTTATCTTTACCTTTTAAGTGTTTTCCATAACATAAAGTTTCCACCTTTTACGTAGCAAGTCGTTCTGGCATATAAACTTGTTTATTATTTTAGTTGGCGAACTATAAATTTCTTACGGCCTATGGTCTTCTGAAGCGATTTCACGAGATTGGAATATACTGTTCTTAACAGAAAGCAGAGTGGTAGAGTTATAATGTCAACATTCTTTGAAGACAAGTTTTTGTGTCAACATTGGCAAGGGAGTCTTATGAATGTTTTAGAAAGTATTTTGAACGTTCCGAAACTCGTATATTTCGTCGTTTCCTGTATAGGCCTAAGGAGAATAGAAAGACTAAATAAGAGAGAGAGGGAGGGAGGAGTGAGGGAAGGTTGTTTGCTTTTTCAAAGAAGCAGCACTTTCACAGTAATATAGAAAATTTAAATGAGCCAAGAGTTTTCTGAAGGAGAGACTTTGGGAAAAAATCAATTTCAACCAAGGCTTAAGAAAACAGAAACATTTACGAAATATGGAGAGTTGAGATAAGGGAAAAGTATATGGAAGAAGAAAATTGGAAGTGCGGTACATGTTCCAAACTTTATTGATATTGCCAGGAAGTTCATTCTTTGCAAGAGGGAAGGAGTTTTAATGAAAATAGGTTGGGTGGGTGTAAATAAAAAATAAGGGGAGAGTTTACTTTATGCAATGTACTCTCAAAGTTTACCTATTAGTCTGGTAGAAAATACTTTGAGAATGGCAGGTAAGGAGGAAAATTAATTGAGTTGGTGGGATGGAAAGTAAATACTTTTACTTGCAGAAAAGAAAATATTTAAAGTTCACTGTGAGGTTAGAAATATACATTTAGTACATTATCTTGTGTTTCAGAGTCATATAATTACGATTATTTTTTACTTTCTTGAATAATATTGTAGAAATTAACGAACTTCATTCATCGCTAAACTATTACAAAACTAACTATTAACATTGCAGCTTATCCAGATGAAATTATCAATTGTTTAAAGCCTGACAATAAGTGGATAGGAACAGATTCGGATGTCAGTTTTGAATGCTACTAGTCGCCCAAGAATCTCAAATCTTATTTTTTTTTTCTGCCGACACAAATCCCACTTTCCCAGACTGAAACAAATCCCCATTTTCTGCAACTTATGAAAACAACAGTAATGAAAAAGCTTGGAATGACACTGGAGTAAATCATAAGCCTGCTGTACTTTTCCTTGTATACCTTCCAATCTATCTCTTTGGAATTTCTCCTGTACAGTATAGGGAACAATGTGACACTTGGGTTTTTCTCTCTCGTTTCCAAAGAAGAAAGACACGCTTGAATTATTTCACAACCTGACTAAAAGCCTGAAAGACGTGTGACTCAACACTTGATGGAAACGAGAAAAGAGAAGAGAACCGAGAAAAAAAGTTCTAGAAACAGATTCCTTCTTTTTTGTCTTGGTAGATTACTTGAAGAGATATGGAGTCTCATTATGAAGGTTATTTTTCCTAGAGAAGTCTATCTCTTTTGATAGGCCTACTTTTCCTTTCTCTCGCCAATTTCACAGAATCCTTTGTAATTCTCTCTTTCTATGTCTTTCCTCCACATTATACTTTCTTTCTTATCTTTCCCCAACTCAAAACTTTTCAAACTTATAATGATGGCCTTTGGGGATATAACTCGTTCTCTCTTTCTCTCTTTTGCTTCAAGAATATGAAAGAGCATGCGTATAAAATGCCTCAATCTCATTGGTTCGAATAGAAAAATAAAATTTTGCTTAGGAATAGCCCGAGTAGTTTAGATGCAAATGCAATGATAAGTCTTCCACAGCATGGGCTGAAGAAATATTGTTTCTTGAAGATGTATAATAGTATTATACAATAGGGAGTCGACTTAATGACGCCATTAGAGAACATCGGTCAATATAAGGGTTTAAAATTAAGGAGGAGGTTCTTTTCTCAAGATGTTGCTTAGAGTACTTCAAACTTTTCCCCTGTCGATATTTTCCACGCAGTGAGAATTAATTTCCTTTTGTAGGATTTTTACTCTGCGTCGAGAATAGGGAATAAATTAGTCATGATACTTTCGGAGGGTTTTCTTTGCGTACTTAATTAGAAAGTAGGTAAGTAATTTCGAAAGTATGACAAGGGGAAATATTATCTTTTCTGGTGTAGATGTGTTATTTTATATTTTTGTTCAGAAGGGGTGAAGTAGTTCTAGGAAGGTATGAAGTAGAGAAATTCGGAGACTAAACTGATAAAGAAGATAGAATGGGAATTTCTTTATACTTCAAAGCGAATTTTTAAGTTGAGTTGCACACAATAACAGTATATAAGATTGCACAGCAATCGAATACAAGAAATGAACTTGATTGCGGTATTTAATACATTTTAGCGCAAAAAATTAAATGTTCAAATTATTATTTTTCACTGCAAATAAATCTGTTCTTTCCTGTAACACAAAATTTCACAGTTAATTTGCAAAGAACAGCATCTAGAACATTCTTCTTCTGATATCTTATAACTCTTCTCAGTATATTATCATAATACAGTTTATTTCTCTATCTTATTCAGCAATACAACAAAAAAAATAGAGCAATTCGATTCTGCAGAGCCAAAAACATCAAACGAAAACGTACGACATCGAATACTTTTTAATTGACGTCAAACAGCTAACACTTTAAACTTTAATGAGCCAGTGATACACGTTAATATTCTCCATATATTACTTTCTACCCTACAGGAATATTTTCTCACTTGCAAACCCTTCAAAAATCCGTTTCTAATTCCAGAAGCTTGTATTAAACGTCGAAAAAGTATTTCATAATTTGCTACAACTCGTCTTTTTATCCAAGTAAATCTCCGCAAAAGCTTACTTTAAATCTCCACTTTGAAATTGCTCTTGCCAAAGTAGAAAAAAGTTTTAAGTAGAAACTTTTCGATCACATTTTCCTATCAAAAACACCTGCCTGTGTGACATGGCTTAGCAATCAGTTAAAAATGAAACTCGTATTTCCATTTGGAAACATGTGAAATAAATATTATTTAAACTCAAATACCAATAGCTTATTCTGTTTTATTTTTGCCGTATTGTTCGCAAGTTGTTTAATATTACTTTCCACTTTTTTGCAACAAATAACAAACTTTTTCGTTCGTTTACTTTCGATGCAATCAAGGCAATAGCTGGTGCACTTTCATTTACCTGATGCAATATTTAAAATTGTGAATCAAAGTCCAAGCTTAGTGGTTGCTCACTTTTGCAAACAAAATAATGCATAGTGGTTAGTTTAATGTACATATAGTATACCATAGTATGAGTGTAAAGAGTATAATTATGGAAGACAAATGAGAATTTTTATTTTATTGCTGTTGTGGTCATTTTACGTGGGTTTTTAGATATTGATACGAGCAGAAAAATATGCTGTAAGTGACGTGATTAAAATGAAATAAAATGTTACTTCGAAAATGATGATTTTGGTTGTAAAAATGGTGATGATGGGGATATTATGACGAGGGTATAATTTTGTATAGAGCAATATGCACTGCGTTTTAGGTTTTTTGATAGTTTTGTTTTAGTTTCATTATTAAAATGTATCGTGTGTTTTTAGAATTAAAAAAAAAGCCGAAGTATAATTCTAAATTCTTAAAACGACATAATTAACGAGAATTTAAACCAGTTGAGAATGCTAAAAAGTTTAATCGTTTTTTTTTTTATTTATTTTAGGAAGTTTTTCCTGAAATTTGAAATGTACCTTCTTGGTTTGAACAATAAAATGACAATCTTCAACTCATATTTCCCAGATACCTCATATTTCATAATACTATTTAGCATTTACTGTGAAACTATTTTTCGATTTAACCTATGAAAATGATATGATACAACTGAATAAGACGAAATATGAAAAAAAAAACGATGAATGTTAGTTTTTGTGAGTTCACAGCCATCCGTTAAAATATCTTTCTATGCAGACAAAAACAACATTACCAGAAAAGAAGTGTTCAACGGAGAATATAAAAGATACCTTAATTCCTATGCTGTCAATTATTAATTTTCGCATTTTAAATATATATTTTTTTACATTTAAAAATATGATTGACACTACGTATCAGATGTACTTCTGTTATTTATTACAGCATTATTTCAAAAGTAATCTTCGATTTTGCAATATACTAACTTCACTTTCGAACAGGGTGAGTATTTCATGAGCTAATCATTATCCTATTGTTTCCAGTTCAGTTTTCTCCCCTAACAACGAGTTGTGTTTTATTAGCTGCATTTAATTCTAAATAGTTAAATTTGCAAAATAAATAAAATAGCCTTCGTTTTATATGAATAAAAAAAATCTGATATTTAACTAAAAATACGGTTGCTTTCTTTTCGGTATTTTGAAATCGAAAAAAGTTTCCTTTCTCAACACAACAAAGAACCGCTCTATTGTTATTTTTAGTTTCCATTTTCTCTATTTTTATTCCTCTAAACATTTGCCCTTCTGAATTGTTATTTTGAAAGTATCAAATTCTTTCGAGTAAAGGTCAATCTTTTGATTTTTGGAGACACGAACGACATAAGCTAATAAAGTTTTTTCTTCTCTCTAAGTCTATAGGAATAAGGTTGAAAGTGGGCTGAGACATAATGATCTGGAACCTTTAGACTACAGTACTGTTACACTATAGAGAGAGAAAGGTGTAAGAGGATTACGACAGCTTCATTATATAGCTGCAGATTAACTGCTATACACAACGTTTAGATCAAATTTTACTTTTTGTTTCTTCTGTTTGTCGAATTGTTGTTAACAAATTATTTATTTATTGGTTTTTACTTTGGATATTTTTTTGTGATGTGTGCACAGCAAATAAATTCCGGGGTAATGTTGGAGGTTCATAATTCTGCTGTGGATGGTCTGATGCTAACTTGCTAAATATCTTTTTAATTAATATTCGATACATTCTGGAGTTTTTCTTCTAATGTTTACCTTTCAGTACTTTTCATAAAAAAAATAAGAGATGATCTTGTAATAATACTATTTTATTATGCTCTTGATGTATCAAACACTATTTTATTATGATACTGAAATATTTTTATTATTATAATAATTGTCAATTTGAATTCAATATATCAAATGTAATATTGTATTGTGAAACGTGGTAGTAGGTAAGAGAGGGCCTAGAGCCCTACTACTGTATTTGCCACGATGTAAATAAACTATTATTATTATTATTATTAACACATCATTTTCCTTTTTACCTAGACGGAAAATACATATCCTGTGCTATATTTCCAATGGCTGTTGTATGCTCAGTTTCAACAGAGCATAGAACATCATCATTAGCTACAACGAAAGTTATTTGAAATGGTTACTCTATGCATATAATTAGAAGTAATAAATTTAGAAGGTGCAGTCAGAAGGTATTCCCTACATTTATTCATCGTCATAGTCATCGACATCATGAATCATTTTCAAATTCTAAAGTAATTTCTTTAATGAAATTTGTCTGTACAACTTTTATAGATTATATTATATCTCAAAAGAAGGTATAAAATAATCATTGTCTTCTCTTTCGCTCCTGATTGAATAAGCCATATATGATTTTGCAGGAACCATTTCCTCCATTCATTTCTATCTCTGACTTTCAAAATCTTTTTCATACAACGAATTTCTTTCTTCCTTCAGTCGTTCTTTCAAATGTTCTCCATCACTTTTCCATTTTCACCTTTATAATTATTATTAGTTGTATTTTTAATTCTTTTTCAGCTGTCCCATTGAAACTTTATTTCTTGTGAACTTTCACGGATATTTTTTTTTCCAAAACTCCATTATTATGTCAGACATTCAGGTGCTTTCTGAAACAGATTAGTTATCTAAATCCTCGATAGGTATCCGATATAAATTTGTGGTTTTGTTTTACTTTCTTCGTTCTTTCTACAGCAGTCTTATATGTATTTATAGAAGCAGATTTGGATAACTTCTTTATAGGGTTTACTGGTAATCTTTTTATCAATCTTTCAGTTCCGTCAGTTGTTTAATAAATATGCAATGATCTGATGTTAATCAAAATTATCAGTTAAATTCGTTCCCAATATCAATTTTAATATTTTCATGTGCAATATCGCCATTGTATTCTCCTTGTTCTGCTCGGAGAGTAAGCCACTCACAAAATACTATAGTAGAGTTATAGAAAATAGTATCTAAAATAATTCAATTGCCATTTAAATAGTCTCAAAGATACTTCCAATACACAAAAAAATACTCATATTTCAGTAGAGGCAGTGTTTTTACATTCTTCGTTACTGTTCTGATAAAATATGAAAATATACAGATGTTAAAAGTATAGTATGACTTGATATTCTCCTATTTTTTATTCCTTTGTCAGTTTATTCTTGTTATATTAATAAATAATAACACAGCTCGTCTCAGAATATATTTAAGACTAGTTTTTAATTACGTAAAAGTTTGCTACTTTGGGGCAAAAGTTATTAGAAAAATAAGTTTTTAAGGCGTTATATTTTGAAAATTCTGTAAAAGTACGGACAGCAGAGTTTTGAAATAATAAGTCTGGTGAAAGAGGTTAAAAATCTAAAGCTTACCCAATTTCTGCCTAAGGTTACTTTTCTGTTACAACCAAGATACTCAAAATATAAGATATTATCCTGGTTATTTGTATTTTTAATGCTGAGTTTGACTTATAGAAATATTCGTTGTTTGCAAATTACTTTCGAAATTTATAATTTTGAATATTATATAAACATATAGTCATTACTGTTGGAAATTATGAATTTCTACCTTTTTTGTTACAATTTTGGCATTTTCTAGTACATATAACTTTACAACTGTACATTATTATTAATGTTCATGGTTTTCACCATCGCTTACTAATACATTAATAGCTTCAACATTTGAAACCAAAGATGGAAAATGAGTCAAAGCTTATTCTTTATCATTAAAATTATTTTCATTAATTTCTCTAAATAAGTCATTTTTAGAAGATATGCTCATCCCATTAATTAATATGTATTCGAATTATTTCTGAGTTTTTTTGCCGAGTAATAAAATTAATTGAGTTGTTTGTTGACAGAATATAAAATACTTTCTGTAATTTTTCTGTGAAGCACTCTTCAAACTAAATTCGAAAGAGTGCTTCAACGAGTTTTAATATTTACATCACAAACCAGAAGTTTATTTTCCACTAAATTTAATAACCCACTAACCAATTACAAACGAAACATAAAAATTAAAAAACATTCCCCCCTCGTCCAAATACAAATAAAAAAAACTCTCTATTCAAACCGTTGTCCCATATTTTCACAGCGAGTTTCACGGGAAATATACACAAAGACAGAACACATCTGAAAATTACAGCGAATCAAATTGAGCATACTCTACTATATACTTTACTATATACATAGAGCAACCTGTCATCTTTAATAGTAGAAGGAATATATTATGACTGCATTGCATACTTCTAAAAATGCTGTCGTTTGGAGCAATACATTAATATCATTCATAAGATGTAATTATACGTCGTTTTCTATCACATTACCAGATGCTTTCGTTCCTTTCGTATTTTAAGAGTCATAGAGCTGTTTGTGTAAGTTATGTGTAGAATGTTGAGTAGGTATGATAACTTCAAAGCATACGAGGATTTCGGAGGTTTAAAAATGTCACAGAAAGGGTCAGCATTTATACACGCACATTTTTTATTCTTGTGGTAGTGAGGTATTTTGAGTGGCAGATCTTTTCGGATGTGGTTCAATAATTTACTCCAAGGAGGAAAAAATATGGTAGTAGTTTTCATGAGGTTTGAGAGTATTTGTTATTTTTCAGGTGTGTTTTTGTGTAAGAAACTGTGACTAGTTTTGGCATTGTATTTTCTAATGTTTTCGACAACATTTTTTAAAATAAATGATACATTTTTTTTTATATAATACTCCTACTTTTTTGTCATCTTTTGGTTATATTTCTAAAATTAGAAGTACTCTAAAATGAATGGAAGTACTCTGGTTACAAAGTTCCGATGATTTTTAAATAAATTGACAAGCGTGTGAAGAGCTTACCAGATTATCGCATTATGGGTGAAATTGATTTGCAACTTACATTATTTGCTTTTAATGTTTTAATCCCATATATTATTTTGTTGCTTTTTGTTTTTAATAGCTGCAAAATGTTTTCGAAATGCTTTTGCCTGTCTGAGGAATAACATTTTTCACCGGAGTAAAAAATGAATCGAAGTGCAAGATAGAAATTTGATTCAGTTTGAACTAGCATGTTAAATTTCTATAATGGTAGCATAAATTGACATAAAAGCGATTTGAAGTATAGTCAAAATAGACAGATAAGAATAGCCCTAAATTACATCCAATTTATACGTAGATTGGACGAAAGATGGAATTTACCTTTAAATCAGATTAAATGACGACTACATAACAAAAGTAATGGAAGAACGATATTTCAATTCATTTATAGTATCTCCCTCCCCCCCTCTATAAGTATATAGTTGTATATAGT
>JAQIWE010001076.1:0-17415 GCA_034698565.1 Campodea plusiochaeta
TTATACTTTACAGATTATAACTAATTCTCAAACAGTAACTAAAACAAACAGAAACACTATTATATCTAATTTAACAATACATCATAAATAATAAATAGTGTATATAAATCCATTGTCTATAGTCTGTCGTCTTTCATATATATTATCGAGATTTTACTTGTTACTTGAAACTGATGCGAGAGCAAATATATATTGGAGGTATATCGCGTGACATAGTAAATAAACATGCGAATAGGTATTAGTGTATCATTTCCAACATTCTCAAATGTTCTGTTTAGTCCTTTTAATATACTTATTGCTTCAATACACGCACTATACATAGAAGATATGATTGAGAGGAAAACTTATATTTTATTCAAAATAGAAATATAATGTTTCAATGTATCACCAAAAATTACAAGGCATGGAAAGATATAAAGTATGAGCACACTGGTGATGGTCTAACTCAGAGTCTATATGTGAAATAAAGTCCAACAGTTCAATGGAAGTATACTTACGCAAGGAAACACTTGAAAACTATTGTAAGATTTTCTGATTAATTATTATAGAAGCACTGAAGTAATAATGTAGTAATATAATCAAGAAATCAGCGAGAGAGAAATCAACAATTTTCTTTCTATCTGTTTCTGTGGTTCCTTTGCTATAGCATACGTACAGATACGAAGATTAATAACTGAATCAAAATATGTACTTTGAGAATAATTATATATTAAATTTACAATTGCAAAAGCACATATAACCTTTAGCAATAACAGAACATACCATTTTTTCTACCCTTTCATATATACTTCTATCTGATTTTTGAGCCAGCATGAAGGTTTAGAAGAGCCTCAGATAGACCTACAATACTAAAAATGCAATGTATGTCTCGAGTTAATAACCTGTGGTTGTGAATAAATTGCAATATTTCTCCTCCCTTATTTGTTGTCCTACTTTCTAGTAAGCGGAACAACCCTTATCCCACAGGAAATGTATGAAATAAAATGAGGGCTAATTTTACGCCATTTCTTTCAAGCCCTCCATCTCCACCCCCCCCCCGGTCCTCCTCCAAAATACATTGTTGTACTCAACTGTGAAATTTCATTCTCTTCAATCATTCATAAACCATACTTGTTGAATGACTGGACAAAACTTCATTTGGAATGATCTCTTTATCATCATCACATTGAAGGGAAGCTGCGTCATTTATAGAATAGGTCTTTCTGTTTGTCATTATAATATGGGGTTATGTGAAAAATGCTAGTTTTGCTTCTTTTGTAGGTTATGTGAAATTGGAGTTTTAGATTTTTAAATTTTAGTTTCTCTGGTAATCTTCACAATATTTAATGAAAAAGTTAACTGGAGAGCAACAGAGGTTATTACAACATGGAATTATCAAACTTTTGAATAATAGCCATTCCTCTGTTAAATTCAAAAGTTTGATGATTCCATATTCACAATATTTGCTTTTATGTTAAAATATTTGAAAATAACAATGTAAAGAAAATGGTATAAAGCCTTATAACGACTTGCCAGATATATGATTTTCCGTTCGTATATGTTCTTGTCCACGAATCACGGCATCAGTTCCTGCTGTATTTACACAAATCTTATATTTGAGAGGCACACAAATTACTCCTCTTTCGAATAATGTTATCACACACCAGGAAAAAGTCATCAAAATCATTCATTATGTTTTTTTATTATTTTGTTGTCGTAAATTGGAGTCCTGTATTAGTAACACTTTCAGTACTTTTTCCTTTATCCATATATGATACCATGTAATATGAGAATAGAAATTATCTTTCAATATTTGAAGTAATCCAGTTTTTATTTGCATTATGTTCTGCAATATAACAGTCCTGGAAAAATAAAATAACAGTCCTGGAAAAATAATATTTTCAGAATGTCGAAAAATGTTCAAATAGGACCAGGCGACTAGTTATGTAGTTGACAAAAGTTTAGGAGTTTAACAGAACTCCATATCATCAGAGTGAAAATGAGGGAGAAATAATAATAATAGTAATAATAGATAATAATAAACAAGAACTCTCTGACGATGAAGTCCTGTTGAACTCCGAAACTTAGGTCATTCTGGTCATTGTAGAACAGTACTGTTCCTCCATGCACAATAACGAAAACCTTATTTTTTGTGTGATAATATTGTAATAATAAATACCGGCAATCCATTATATTTAATTAGTGTATTATGTTTTTTGAGGAGATATAAGACAGAAAAAATTAATATAATATCTAATAAATAAAATGTTTTTACTTTTTCTATACTGGTTTGAGATCCAGTTTCGGTTTGCCCATCCCTTTCATATATGAGGGTGCAAACAACTACATTTTTATTCGTATATATCATTACACTTATATCTTCATGTTCAAATTAAGGGGAAGGGTTTTAGCCTTGGTAGCAGTTAATATCTATCCCGAACAACCATATATTTTCATGGAGTGACCCAGAAGGCAACAAGAAAAAAAAAATTGTAATTGTGAAATAAATTTAATGTTATGTGAAAAAATTCGGGAGTCTTGAAGTTCTGTTACGGAAAAAAGTAAATTTATGTAGACTGTTATTGTATGTGTAACATTATATGACCTAACCTTTTTTATCTTTTCTAAATTTTTAAAATTTTATATTGTTTTTAATCAGGTTAATCTGATTTGAATTTGTTATGCGTATTTATTAGTTATGTTATTTTTATGCTACTCGAGATGTAAATTTGCTGCAAGTATTTATTATTTTTGCATACTCCGTTTGCCTTCATATTTTAATATAGAAAAAAAAAAGCGAATTTGTGGAATTATTAATAATTATGATGGATACACATACATAGTCAACAATAAAAAGGCAAACGTACACGTATAGTGCATCATTCAATAATACACAAGTATCTATAATATAGGTAATAAAGGTGCTGAATGGGGGTCGTTCAATCTCATGTCCACCATTATGGCAACGATTCTGACAACAAATCAGACAAAATTGCCTGCAGACAGAAATGTGATGTCAATATTTATATGATAGAAATAAACGTAAGTAAACTTTTCTCTGGCGATATTTATATCGCGAGAGAAAAGCTTGTAAATATAAAGAAGGGATTTGACTATTTCAGAATAATGCACTTTGGCGCCAACAACTATGCAACAAACAATACTTGTACAAGCCATGTACCTCCTGTATAGTGAAATGCAGCAGCTAAACACTGAACATGTGAGCGATGCATTTGACAGATTTCTATAGCAGTAAATAGCAACTATATAATTTAATATTTTCAGAAACGAAAAATAATGAAATACTAATTGTTTTATATTTCGTTGTCAATATACTTAATTTAACTACTTTATCTATTCTCAGTGTACATAACCTAAAATCTGCCCCTACTCGTTCAACAACATATTAAATATAAATAATAATAAAAAACTGCAAACAAAATTAAATAACATGCAAAAGCACCCTTTTCATATTCATAACCTAACTTTATCGAATGTGAATAGCAATAATTTCATCCCTAATCGTCAAATGAATGAAGTAGTTATCCTAAATATTATGCAGATCACAACCCACCATATTTTTCCCTCTGATGCTGCCATCTGGTGGAAAGTGATACTCATTCATTTCATCTTTTCATAACATAAAGTGTCCTATTACACTTCAACTACACACTAATTATGTGGAAATTGTATATATGAGGCAGAATTACATGGAGAGGGAAAGAGACATTCGAGATTTCCAATGGATATATAAACGAGAGAATTTCAGAATTGGGTCTGAAACAGAAAAATAGATATTTCTAATTTAAAAACGATTATTAGTTATTTTAATTTAATACGGTACTATTGATTTTGAGTTGTGTTAACACTGAAAAGGAAAATACTGCTTGAATATTTTTTGGAGCAAAAAATAGTTGAGGAAATTCAGATTTATTGTTTTCAGTATTAAATTGTTAGAGCACTGTTCTATTATGTGGAGCAGTAAGCAAAGTTATATTACAGTATACATGAGTATAGTTCAGCCTATATTCAATATTTTTTCATGAAGTTTAATATTTACATAAATGTATATTATTGTTATCAGCACAAACCTGCATTTATGTAATAACCGTCCTCAAACGTCAAAATGCAAAACATCGAGATATTTTACTTCCGTTCCTGCCGACTAAAAACTGATAGTAAGATTGCACCTATTTATAGTTTTTATATAAAAGGAAAATGTCTCATATAGGTTGATGTCATATATGTAAATTTTGTCTAAAACTGAGCTTGAGAATTCGTAAAATTATTTGAGTCCTACAGTGAAGAAATAATCCAAGATGTAATCTCTGAAATGAGACTCCTTGTTTCAGTTTCACGAATATTTATTCTACACATATTTAAAAAAAATAGTTATTATAAACGATTAGTTTCATGAATAAGACTTCCCTATTTCCGAAATTAAAAGAAAAGACGCTTTTAAAATATTCAAAAAATATTCAGTCAATCTTATTATGAGCTCACAATTGATCATTCTAATATTCAATTTCATTTCCATGTGCAAATCAGAACGTGCTTATGAAAATTTCATATATGTATTTGAAAATTCAAAATAAAAAATATAATAAATTGTTAATTCACTTCATTAATTCACTGAAATTAATTTTAAAAACACCAAATTCATATCTGAAATGTTCCATCCCTATTACAGGAATCCTGCACCAACCCAATTTGGAAAGAGTTGTCCCAGAAAACCAAAAAAAAAAAACATTATGTTCCCTAATGGAAAAACAAGTGTTTGCGATATTATTGTTTTCTTTTGCCGCGTGTTTGTAAAACTAGAGGTAATAAATAAGTTCGGGACAACCTGATGGTCATTTGTACAAAGGTGAAGAGAGAAATAGGGGGGGGGGGGGGAGAGATGTTTCAAAGAATTACCTTTCAGACCTCATTCGTTTTCTTTGGCGGTCTTATTTGAGCAACTTCGGAAATGAAATAGGTTATTTACACTACTAAACGAAAGATAAAGCAACCGACACAAAATAACTTCTATTTGATTGCCGTACTTCCACAGCGGGGGTACTTGGGACTGGGGGTGATGTGGGTTGTAAGTAATCAGGGGTAGGTGGGTAAAGGACACTAGGAACGGGTGGAAAAACAATAAATGTTGCCACTCTTCTTTTTAACGCGACCGCCGACCTGTGCTGGTTTAAGAGATCAGTTTATTAGGTTTGTTTTCGGTATAGGAAAGTGGAACTTGAAATTGGGTGAAACATTGTGTTTCTTTATATTTGTTTCAGTCCAATTATATCGTAGATGAATATAAAATAGTTCCATTTTTTCATTGTTGACAATAAATTGATGTGTCCGCGAATTCTAATTCTACATAATATTTAAAGATATAATTAATTGACGCACATTAAAACATCTTTGAGATAATTTTCTATTTGTAACATTCTATTTCTGAAATTTACTAGATCTAACACATTCTCGCTTTCCCAAGTTATTATCAATCAATTTCCTTTATACACCCTTATTCATCACTGCCGAATGAGAGACTAACGCAAGTGTTAATTCATATTTCCCAAAGCAATTACATTTTATTTATTTTTCATAATAAACAGTTTTACTACATAACTCGACATAGCAATAACCCAGGTAGAACTGAAATTATTATAAACAACAATAAATCAAATCTTCTCTAAGATATATACTCCTTTGAATCTCGAATTCTCCCAGTTAATCTAATCTCTTTAAAATCTTTAAAATGTTCTTCGTGAAATTTTTGAACGACTGTTGATTATGAGAAAAATCTGTGCCCCTGCTTTGCTTGCTTATGTGAGTGTGACTAACCTTTATCTTGTGAATTAGTGGGGGTAGAGAGAGGGGGGGGACATATGTCAAGTAGTTTAAGATAAAGAAGATACCACTCATAGCAGTACTTTCTTTAGAGGTACCAATTGTTTAGATTTACACGGGAATTTTCGGATCTTTGATTTGTGTTCTGGGAATATTTGTTTTCTTTCAGATGGATTAATTTATTTCTATACAAAGACAAAATTTTGTTAGATTTCTTGATGAACTTTAGATCGACATGGAAAATTTTTGCCATCATTACCACTATTAAGATTCTGAAATAAAAAATATCATTAGAAGTAGATATTGTTCCTCTATTTCCAACTGTAAAAAAGCTTATTTACAAAAATACTCTTTGGTTTATATTATAGATGTAGGCATTCATTAGTTCAGTTTACACAGTTCAATTGCATATTGACAACAAATATATACAGTTGCTCATTTACATTAAAAATATACTCACATATCATATGCTGTAAAAAAACTGGCATATGCTGTAAAAAAACTGGCATATGCTGTAAAAATAATATTAGAAGGGTAAAATATATTTAGGACAAAGCTAAATAAATCATTTAAAGAAAAGAATATGTTCTGGATGGTTCAAAAAAAATATGGAAGCTAATTCCTTTGCATGCATTCAACGACAAAATTTTAATATAAAATTACAAACAAAAGCTAACAAAAACTGAACAACATCGAAACAGATACTTTACTTCCTGAAACATAAAACTAACATAATCCAGTTGACAACCCTATTCTTCTGAAAATTCTCATCCCTATCTTCTGTTTGGAAACTGTGACCTGCTAGGAAACTGTGACCTGCAAAAAAAGAGCGATGTAGTTCCGCTCTTGTCATTCTACATCGAGAACAAAACAAGTGACCTCTTCACGATACGTTACGTTGAAGCAAACAGCATCACACACATCATCTTCAAACTTACGATGGCATACATGACAATGGGATGCTAAGAGAAGTCTTCTGGAACTGATACGATGACATCTCCGTGAGTTTTGCTACTGGTAAATGTATTTAGTACTTGGGTTATTTGATGTGGAACATGTTATACTTTTCTACATGAACAGTATATGTACACAACATTGTAATTATTTGGTTATAAACAAGTAGAAGGAGGAAATTGTAAACCGAAGGACGATGAGGTTTTATTTCTGATTGTTTTTCGATAGTTTTCTTGGAATTTGAAGTCCACTTTTTTTCGTGGTGGTTTTATGAACCTGATGCTGCAGGAATGTTTTTGAACGTTAAATAATAAAAAAATACTACTTTTTATTCTATGTTGTATGGATGGTTAAATTACATATCTTTCGCCTTGTGATTATTATTGTAATATTAATCATGCTATATCGGAAACAACTGTGTTTGAAAATGAAAACTTTGCGTTGTTCTTTATTAAAACGAAGAATGTCTCCCCCAAGGGGTTAAAAGCCAGTTTTATGCAGCAGGGCTCATCGTTTTCTACACAGCTTACCGGTCCCTTGAATAGAGAACAAAGAAAGTACAACGGTAGTTGTGAGTTGGAAAACGCTATCTTCCGCTGAAAAAAACTACATTTAAAACTATCCATCGAGCACGACTAAATTACCAAGCATTAATCAATAAAAAATTATTTTCATCATTAATGAAATTTACATGAACGGTAATAACACAATACTATAAGATATTTCATATTTAGAATCGCAGTCAGTAATTTGCTAGCAAATAATTTAAAAGAAAATACTATTTTACTCGCAAATCATAAGAATATTTTTCAATTAATTTTAACTATATAATACAACTATAAAATTGCACAAAACATTTTAGCAAAAACACAGATCGAAGATTGCTGAGTATATTGAAAATTTCCTGCACTGATGTCTTATAATAACCATTATTAAAAATAACGTTAACCTTAGTTATAATGGTCATTATCTCCTACATAAAACATGAGCAAAACATCAGAATTTTCTTACAATACAACCTTATTCTCAAACAGTTTTCTCCAAGTAAGATTTTCCATTTCTACTTTGTAAAAGATTATAATGAATCACCGTGATCCAGAGTGAATGAGTGATGGATGAGGAAGACGTGTGACAACCATGAAGACGTCATTCACTCAAAAAAAAACTATTTAAATGACCTCAAACAAACAAACAAGTTGGTAAATCTTTTGTTTAATCTCAGTCAAACTTACAATGCCTATTCCAGATTAGTTTTCTGTAAATTGGTGTCCCAGTTCCCTCCACTTCTCAGATTTTGTCTCTGCTTTCTAACAATTTAATCATATGTTTTTTCTTTAGTTTTCAGGAAGAATGACATTTTAATTATAATTTTCACATTTTTGTATGTTTGTGTATATAAGATATGAGAAACGCAGATGAAGATGAAGTTTTTCTTATTTTCGTTTTAATAATTGAGTGTTCCATATAAAAAGTATTATCATAAAATCTAAATATTCACTAAAATTTTAGTATTTTTTTTTATCAGCATGATGATGAAAGTGATCATGATTACATGTAACCAAATTTTATTTAAATATATGGAATTTATAAATACATAGTATTAGTGACGCGTAAATTCTATATATTCACAAAATTTAATTGATTGGATATATTTTTAAACAAGATAATTCTAGTTTATATTTTAATAAATGTTTTTAATAATGTATTATGCTATCATTGTTATTCTGTGGCATTTGTCAACTTACTATATGTAAACAGAGTATGTAAATAAACATATTATTCTCTTCCAGTTATTACTTGTAATATACGGGCCTACTGAAAATTAATTGCTGCACGAGAGATAAATTTGAATTCTATTTTTTATATTGCAAACTATGGAGAAAACGTATAAGGGGGTATAACTAATGAAGCGACTATCATTAAAAAAATCAGCTATACAGCGAATTTTGGACTATGTTGAATTGTTGATTGTCCTGAATACTGCAGGTCTATTTGGTTGTATTGAGTGAAGTCTCCCCATCAGGATACCAACCATCATTACATATTTTCAGAATTCACAGGGATCTCAACACAATATATTTATTTATTATTGGTTCGAAAAAAGAAACTGCACTTCTAAACTAACTTATTAGTAATTTCGCGACAGCAAGTTATTTTCAATTTTCCATTAAAATTAAGTTCTATATTTTAATAACGAAAAGAAAGATCTTTACCTAACTTACGTAAAAAATATTCAATAAAAATATTTCCTCAATTATCTTAAAACACGAATAAAAAATCATTTTTCTTTTCAAAAACCAAATTCCTGAGGAGTAAGTAATTTCCCGTATACAAAGCCATGATGTTGTAGACGGACTTGTTTCAAATTAAAGGTATGAACCACTAGAGGTTTCGCATCGGTCACTCTAAGCTTCATGCTTAGTAAATCCAAGATTCCACAGAATTTGTATTTTCACCAGACAACATCGTCATATTTTCCACTTTGCTTCCACATTATTATTATCATTATTATTTATTATTATGTGGCTATACCATTTTATTTCCGTTTTTTACGATTTTCCGTTTTTGATGCTGCAGTGAGGCCAGTAATATTTCGTGGAAATGTATTTTAGATGGATGTGTTGAACTGTTTTGTATTTATTGCACAAGATAAGAAGTTTCAGTTTATAACTAAAATACGTTATTTTTAGTATACGTCATTTAAATTTCGGTTCAACTGCAGTTGACCCGTGGAACAAAATATCACAATTTTATGATGCTAATATAATGCTAATTATTAATTTTTGTTTTCAGTAATAATATGAATTATTCCCAAGTTACAAGAAAAGAAATGGCAGAATTTATTAATTTGGTTGATTAATAATGTGAGTGTTTTGGTTATCTCTTTCACCCCGAAACTACATATACCTATGATTTGAAATCTAATCAAAATTGAAGCTGCTGTACCATTATATGAATAAACTCATATAAATCCATTCCAATGAATTATATACTAATACTCGTTGTCAATTATCCATCATAATAAACTGAGATTACAGATATCGATTTATTAATACTTCACTAGCCATTACTATAGGGTTTGATGTATAATAAGGGGTCATAATTATCATAAATTGACGAAAATTAAACAGTTTTTCAGTCGCTGTGATTGAGACTTGAGAGATACGAAATAAATCTGAAAATGTCTCTCACACTAATTCTTCTCACATGCAAATTCAGTTAAAAAAACATCATTATGCTGCTTATATATACCGACATTACTGAACATTCAAAATTCAGAAAAAAAATTATATTTTGTACTTCTGTTTGAATTTACGTCTCTCAACTATTGACGTTGTTCTGACAGGAACCTAATCTTGAATTCTGCTCAGCAATCACATTTCAACTATATAGCAGAAGAATCATTCCAAACGCGAACAAGAAAAAATAAGATTTAAAAAATAGAGAAAGAAAATTCTCCACATACTACTTGATTTGAAAGAAAATACACTTTCTGAAAGTTGTGCGAAACTTTCTTTCTACATGATGAACTCAGCAATCTAACTTTTCTTCTCTTGCAGTATGGAATATTTTCATACCTTAGAAACTTTTCTTTTAAATTTCCTTTTGCGCTTGCGTTTAAACACGCCCATACGAATGAAGGAGTGAAGCTTATTGATTTCTATTGTCTCCTAGACGACAACGTCCTATTTTATGATTGGCCCATTCATCCGAAGAAGAAAACATTACAGAAACCAATTTTAACAGATAGGGGAAAAAGTTTCAAAATGTCTCCAACTTTCTCCATACGTCGCTCTCTATGCCTACCCGCTTCGTCGTCGCTCATTTTAGCGCTGCCAGCTACGTATAAGAAGTGCTGAGCAAACGATGAAATGTGGGAATTTTCTGGGGAGTTGTCATAATATTTAGAATTTTGTTGTAAGTCTATTTTAATATATATTTTGTATTTTTTGGATAACTTATGTGCTGAACCAGGGATATATACAACCATAAACCGTGACAGTGTATAGTACTATAGAATTTCTTTTTGAGAAGATTTATATAAAACATCGAAAAAAACTGTGCCAAAATTCGTCTATTTTAAAAAAAAAATTAGAAGCACTGAAAAAAAAATGTAAATGATGAAATATAAAAAATGTGAAGCACTTTTTTTTCTCAAAAATTGTTTCTGTAAATTTTGTATTTGCAATTGCTGCATTTAGGAGAAAGGGAAGGAAGCGATGAACCGTTGATTGGATATAAATTCTAGACTTCACAACTCTTGATGACTATATATCTCCTATGGTTTCAGTGATATAGATTTTCTATTTGATCACATTAGTTTGTAAAGTTATATCATGCTGGCTTAACCTTATTTAACCTGACGCTTCTTCATCAACGAGCATTCATTAAAGTTCAAGCAGCTTGGATAAGCGAAGGAGTCCGTTCTCTATTTTTTTATAAACATCTTTTTTTATAATAATAGCAAAACGAAAATAGTATGATCAGTTGACATGATTATACAAGGGAAGTGGCAATAGTTAGGAGCTAGAGACAACTGTCGTTCCACTATTTTTCCACTAAATGATTAAAGGAGTATTTCTTCACAGCGGGAATAATCTTTTCCAACACAGCTTAACGGTCTCTTGGGAAAACGAGTACAATAGAGAACAAAGAGAGTAAAACAGCTTATGTGTGTTGGAAAAGATTATTCCCGCTGTGAAGAAATACTCCTTTAACTAAACGGGCAAAATATTATATGTAGTGGAAATATTTCAAGAAATCAACAATTTAAAATAGACAAATATTGACCATATTACCTACTGTATATTATTGAAAGTAATATTTTTTGGCGTTTTAAAGTTTTAATTGAAGAATCTGTTAAATAGATATAAAATATTTATTGTTTCAGTTAAGAAAATAATAGAGAATTTCGTTTTTTTTTTCATTTTGAAAAGCTCAAAATTGAAGGTATACTACAGTATACAGGGGTGTTTTCCAATATTATGTGCTTATAAGGTTATCATCGCACAGCCCTATATAACACAACAAAAATATATTTATTTTTCTATTCTTAAAATAACCTTTATACTGTATATCGGGCTTTTAATCTAGTGCTTTCAGCTACATTCGAGGCATAAACGGTTTCAAATCCTCCTTTTATTAAAATGCCATTTTATATCTTCGATCTTTTGATAATAATAAGAGAGGGAGAAGCTCCCAAAAACTTCAGAATTCCTTTTCCAGTAAAAGAAAATGATTAATGAAGATGAAATATTGGATTTTGAGAGTCATTATGGAAGAGAAAGCGTCCTGAAAGAACAGTTAATGGCACAGGCTTTGCTGTATAAAGAGAGAAATTATTTTCATAATGCATGAAAGTAGAATTTATAAAATAGATTTTTGCTTTTCGTTTCGTGCTTTCGCAAATTTGCTCATCATATTTTATGATAATGTGGAAGATATATTATGAAATATTGTTTCTGAAAAATTATTTCGCGGCTGGGCTGCTGAAAATTCCTTGAAATACTTACTTTTATATAGTAAATAATGAACCTGAAAAATAAATTTATGATGATAAAATACGATGACAAAACATCATTGCTAGTTGTGATTAAATTTCTAATTAGATGTATATAATTGAATTGATAAATTGACTACTTTGCTTTCGAAATTTAAATCAAGAACATGAAATATTTCGGCTTCATTGGGACTCAAACCTACAACATTGGTCTATCAGGACCCTGCTCTAATAATCTGAGTTATAATATAGAGACACACGTTTTCTCATTCTTAATTTACCCAATAGTTTCTCGTCAATTAGAAGCAATCAAATTAAAGGTGCTAAATAACTTTAAAATAATACCTTTCAGCAGGTTCGACTGTAAATAGTGATTCATTTATGTAATACTATGATGAAATAAAAGCTGCCTTAACGTTCTTCTTATAATGTTCATTCAACCGACCAGGTTTCGGTTTTCAAAAAAAATCATCATCGGGATTATAGTGTTTCATCTAGAATTTTTCGGGGCAGGGCGCAGTCTGGTTAAAGCGGGCACATTTTTACGTAATAACAAATTGTAAGGGCACGCAAAATGATCATATAAATGATTCTTTGACATTTTTTAACATTTCTTCCTCAATTTTAGACCGATTTAAATTATTTACACGCCATTAGAAAGATCTCTTCGAGACCTTGAAAACTATGTATATGTCGCCTATATTTCGTTGGTATTATCTCAAATAAATGGCTTTGAAACCTGAGTGTGATTATTATAGCATAAGGGCACCCTAAAAGTAGGGCAGGGCGTCCAAGAGGTAGGGCAGGGCGCCCTAGAGGTAGGAAAGGGCGCTGCGCCCTTCTAAAACGCTCTTGATGAGACTCTAAGCGGAATCATTTTGAATAAAAACACAATATTATCTAATAAAATATCAGAAAAAATTTAGCAGCTTTTATTTCATCATAGAATTTCGTATTATTTGTTTTAAGTTTGTTTATTTCAATCACTCAAGGAAAACTTATTTTATTTCAAAAGTTTGTTGACTTTACAAATAGATAAAGCTATTTTTTCCAGGCGGTATTTCAAGGTAAATATAATATTATTCTGAAATTTACCTTTCCAAATAACTGAAAATATTTACAGTTTAAAAATGGGTTAAGGAAATTTAATGTATTTTAATGAATTAACAGATTGCATAATATTTCAACCAATAAGAATGATGAAAGAAGTAACACTGTTTAAATATTTATCCCTTAAAGACCCAATATTTTTCAGCGGGAAGTCCCGATTTCCAACACAGATTAAAGGTCTCTTGAGAATCGAGTACAATAGAGAACAAAATAAGTGAAGTGGGACTTGTGTCTTGGAAATCGGGACATCCCGGTGAAAAAAACTACACATTTAAGGTGAAACCCCACAAAACGTTATGTTCTACAACTCAACAACATTCCGGTTTATATCATATCTAAGTTAAATAAAAGAAAAATATTAGTCCCAAAAATATTAATATAAATACTTACTAAAATTATTCTTATACTTTATAACTGATTCGAAAAGTAATGCTAAAATTCCATGTGTAATTAATATTAATAAGTACTCAAAAGCAAAATATTTTACTGTTGTTAATTTATTTAATATTTAAAGTTGTAATGTATATTGACACAATATGTCACATTAATATTAATTTTGTCGTTTATTCACAAACTACATTATTATTTATTAAGTTTTACTATTTACGAATTGATATAATATGAAATTAGATTTATTTTATTTTGAGAATTGACTTTACAATAACTTAAACCTGTATTTTTTTCAGCTGGAAGCCATCTTTTCCAACACAGCTTAGCGGTATCTTGGGAAAGCGAGTACAATAGAGAACAAAGAAAGCGCAACAGGATCTGTGTGTTGGAAAAGATAGCTTCCAGCAGGTTTAACAAATCGCATTTTCGTCAGTGACGCTCGAGTAAAAAAACAAAAGTAATCAATTTATTTATTCATTAAAAAAAATTAAATTAACTTATCGAAATTTTTCTACTATTATAATCTACATTTTCCTAGGTTAACTTTGTGCTGGTATTCTTTCATTTCCCTTCTAATACTTCCCTGTCTAATATCGGAATTGAATTAATTTATCCCCCTACTACTTTTCTATTTGATTGTGATATAGGGGGGAGCAGAAGTCAAACACAAAAGTTACCATTCACTCCCCCCCCCCTCCCTCCTTCAAAGTTACAGCAATCTTCATAATTACAATTCCTAGGATCAGCAGTTCGATTAAAAGATTATTTATCGATGTTTTCCAAAATTTGAGCGTTCGTCGTCGGTTCGTTCGTTTTATATAGGCATTCTGGATTTACGTATTGTACTTATTTTATCCAAATATTTATGGTAGGTCTGATTATATTTAGATAATTGTTATGTAAACGTACATATATAAACTTCAGAATTAAAAAAGGGAACGAGCAAAGTTCAGTCCAGTCTATAGTTTTTAACGTTCAAATTTTGAGTCAAGTGAGTTATTCTAATAATTTCAACTTTGCACGCCAATGTTAAATTTACAACTAGAACTCAGCTCACAAAATTTGTTACAGGACGATGACATTTTCTGACTCGATAATCAATCAACGTCAAATCAAAATTTTTCGGTGATATAAAACTCAAGTAATATGGCTATTGAAATCATTGCGCAATCACGCTCAAAAATTAAACTACAACTTCTCCAACCACGTACTTTGTTCAACAAACAAACATAATTTCAAAAAGAAATCTTTCTATCAAAGATGAGGTTTATTTTTTATTTTTGTTTTATTATTCTAGTTTAAAGTGTTATTGGCAGGCAACATGTGTACTAATACTGTGCATTTTATACTATCTTCAAAAATATTTAAAATAAAATACATAGTGACAAAATAATTATTTCAAAATTGATATTTTATTACATATATTTTAGATTCACAAACGTTTTAATATACATGTTAAATTTTATTTTCTCCACAAGTTCGTATTAATTAAAAAGATACTTATATTACTAAAAATATAAAAGCGAAAACTATTATTAATAATCGGTTAAAACTATATATATATATATATATATAATATTACATGATGAAATTGTTCATTATTCATTACTAGAGAGGGCCAGATACTGCACTAAGTGCAGAATAACAACAAAAGTCAGCTGTAGTGTCCAAGACGGAGCTACGTAGACTTCTCGTTTATATGTATGATATTCTACTTTAGTGTCTATTATTTATTCACTACTTTCAGTTCTGCAAGTAATATGCTGCTGCGCAATGCCGCAATATACTTATAATTAACTTTTGCTTAGGAAACAAGTATAATCTTTGATGTAGGTTTTCGACCCAGATTGGGAAACTCTTCCCTTCCATTACTTTCTGTGTACCAATAAGTTATCCCTAAAAATATTCAACCCATAATTTATGATACCCACAAAAACCACCTTTTTGTGAACCCACAAAACCCTGGGTTTGTCAATCAAAAATATCTCATCCCAGAGTCACCCAGAACCCTCCAAAATTCCCCCTTTAACCCAAACTATTTCTCTAGGCAATTTAAATGCATGGGTAGCCCGTTCCCTAAGGAATATAGATGTAGAATACTATCAAGAAAAGAGAGACTTCTAGATATACAATCTAGAGACATCTAGAAATACAATTTAGAGACCTCTTTGAAGAGATTAGAGAGAATTAAAAAATAAAGACACCAGATAGAGTTTGAAGTTTAAATAGGTGAAATAGAATTTAGTATATGCAATGGGGAGCGGATTTTTTGGAACTGTTTGACAAAAAGTGATTCTCTCATTGGTTTTCGGTGAAAATTTACTCTTTAAAATTTAGAAGATTTATATATAAATGTAATATGTTTAGTCATTTTAATCCAATTTGCCCCTCAATAATAGCTGTTTGAATCCACGTTTGGATAAATAAGTATTTTTTTCATTAGAAAACAAGATTATGTATTTAATGAAAATGCATTATATTTTGATACATTTCACAAAAAAATTAGAACATTTGCATATAATAGCGTACACTCAAATTTAGTTACAAAATTTGTGATTGGGTGTTACGGAAAATAAATGGAATATGGTTGACCCATTTTGTTTACTAAATCGGTATCACAAAATTAGAAAATTTCCATGAGTTTGGTCTGCTGCCGACAAAATAATGTGAAATTTTATTATTACACATTCAGAGAAGTTTTAATTTCGAGGAGTTGACCACTAAAAAAACGTTGTACAACTGATTTCGATTTTGGATGATTTCGTTTGATTTCAAATGAACTAAAATACTCAAGCGAAATTAAGAGTCTTCACCCAGAATAAACGTTGGTTTTCAGCATAGGGAATCCCATGTTAAGTCCAAATCTATATTTAATGCTACTTTTTTAAAGCAATTATGTAGTGTTTGGTATCATTGGATTCAGGATGAAGTTTTATATGCTTACATCTTTCCAAAATTTTAATTATTATTTAAATAAAATATTTAATAGATGGTTTACGGCAAAAAATGTGATGACGATTTTAATTATTTTTTTTAATCATTGGTATGATACATTAATGACTTAATGAAAAGATATAAGAATGTCGTTTTACATGTATAATCCAAACTGATATTTCTTTTTATGAAATTTATTTGAATATTATCATAACGAATGCAATGCAAAATAAAAATAACGATTTGAGACCTTACCTGGTGAGTAAGACAAATTTCAATTTGGCTACTCTGAATTTTAATTTTAGGTGGAGGGCTCTTAAACGAAAAAATTGCTGTTTGAGTTTCCTTGATTTTGCCGGGGCTTATTGTAGTACATCGATTTCGTAAGTGCGTAATCCCTCGGTTAATTTTCTGTATTCTCTGGCAATTTCTTATTATAACAATTTATTGTTCTTATGTGTTAAAAAAATTAAAATTATAGTACAAATAATTACCTTCTGTCCAACAGTTTGAAATATAATTATAATGTTGAATATTAATATCATTTTAATTAATAAGACATCAACTTAATTATATTGCTATATTTTAAAATTAATATTAATATTGAAATAAATTTGACTTACGAGATAGCGTTTGTCTCGATTGGGACCACTAGCTTGTCTCAGTTGAGTTTGCTAGTGTGTCTCTACCCAAGCTATTTAAAAAACTGT
>JAQIWE010001077.1:0-17402 GCA_034698565.1 Campodea plusiochaeta
GTGAACTGGGGGAGGGGGGGGGGTAAGGTGAGGGTGTGCAGAGACTTCTCGGATCGATGAGAGAGCGACCATCCTCGGAATAAATTGAGATTGATGAACAACGCTGCACAGAATTCAAAATCTTTTATTCAACACTGGAATAAGAATAATATTACATCTCACACTAGGTAAAAGATATACTAAAAACCGAAAAGATTACAAATGTTATATTACAAATATATGTATAATATTAAATCACAGGTTGTTAGTTAAAATGTTAGTAAATTGTAAGGTTATTTAATTTACTAATATTTTAAGTAACTTTCTTAAATTTATAAAATGCTTCATGCATTAACAAAACAAGGTACTAGCAAAACAAGGTAATTTGTGACGATTTACTCGTTTCAAATTAGGAAAAGACAATATCATCAGAAAATGGTAAAAGTTGATGCACACAAAGAATGATTTAATACCTTTATCGTATGATTGGACTAACGTACTAACATTACTTTTGATAGTCGTGACTTACGTCTTCACTATTGTGGATCTATTTTTTTTTTAATTTATATGAATATAATTATTAGTTTTAACACAAGTTTATTACCTTATTAGAAAATAACGCTAAAGTTTTAGCTTTAAAACTTTCAATGCTATTTAATGCTATAACTTTCTGCTTCTGTCGCGTACAAATATATGGCATTTTTCTTTTGTTATATTATATAATATTTTTATAGAATAATCACTGAATGTGTTGACGCATCAATATTTTACACAAATTAATGCATTTTGACTGGCATGTGAGCCTTGTGCTATTCTTAAACCTGTATTTTTTCCAGCGGGAAGAAATATTTTCCAACATACACATCCCGTTTTACTTTCTTTGTTCTATATTGTACTCGCTTTCCCTAGAGACCGCTAAGCTGTGTTGGAAAACATGTCTTCCCGCAGGAAAAAATATGCCTTCAGGTTACCCTTTAAATAATCAAATTTCCACTGATGTTTATATCACACTTGCAAACCTCATAATACCAGCAGGTAGCAACACAGAAAGTACTAAAAATTATTTAATAATAAAGTAAACCAAAAGTCTAAAATAGCCATCTTTGTGTAGCCTAATTCAATATTTTTATTTCACATGATAAGCATGAAAGATCGATTTACTATTCTCTAATCTCTCTATATAAATAGTCCACTCCGATTCGTTATAAAGATTCGATCGTTATTCGACCAGAATATTATGGAAAAATGAAGCCATGAGATGAAAGAGAATATTGTCATATAAAACAACAGAATTTAGACTGACCAGAGTACTGTTTTCATATGCTGCAACTCATTGCAATGGGGAGGATATGATATAAGAATTAACCTATATATAGTATAACAGGCAAAACATTTTGCTAAAGATTCTCGGATTTCCCTTTTAATCGTTAAAGGGGTATTTTTTCGAGCGGGCAGCCATCTTTTCCAACACAGCTTATGGGTCTCTGGGGAAAGCGAGTACAATAGAGAACAAAGATAGTAAAACGGGATATGTGTGTTGGAAAAGATGGCTTCCCACTGGAAAAAAATACAAATTTAACGCCTTCCTTCTTTACTAAGAATTCCAATCAGTTTTTCAAACCAAATGTTCATTACATTGCTTTCATTCTAGTGTTTCAATATACCAGATTTTTAACCGAGGGGCGAACCACTGTTCAAAAATTTGTACACTTGGTGTTCGGTGTTCATCGGTGTTCACCGGAGTTCATGGGTGTTCACCGGAGTTCATGGGTGTTCACCGGAGTTCATCGGTGTTCACCGGAGTTCATCGGTGTTCACCGGAGTTCATCGGTGTTCACCGGAGTTCATCTGTGTTCACCGGTGTTCATCGGTGTTCAGGCGGTGTTCATCGGTGTTCATCGGAGTTCGGCGGTGTTCAGCGGTGTTCATCGGTGTTCATCGGTGTTCAGCGGTGTTCATCGGTGTTCATCGGTGTTCAGGCGGTGTTCAAGCGGTGTTCAAAACATTTGTACACCGATGTTCACGAGTGGTTCGCCCCTCGGCTTCGGTCGAACCGGCGGATCTGTTTGTAACTAAGAATTCAGTACCAACATTATTTATGCATTAAAATAAAACTCATTAAAGCTAAAATAAGTTGTTAGTTTTTTAGGGAACTAAAATTAGTCTCACTTTTCATTCCATTTATGGTAATTACTTTACAAATTTTTACATCTGTCCAGTAGCCTACTGAAGAAGTAGATATATTTATTATTTTTTACGGTACTTTACTGATAGTTTATTTTAATATGTTAGTTTTCGGCTTTAAGTATCTTTTAGCGATTATATTGAATTTGTGTTTTTCTATTTTAACTAGTTTACCACTTTACATGAGAGAACATGGAGTACTCTCATTTTTTTATAAATATCAATCAATCAATCCACTTTCGTAATTCAAACCAAATGAAATAAACGTAATATTTAAAACACGAAAAACTAATAAGAATATATCGAACTGAAAATATAATCGAGCAATTTAAATTAATTTCGTCCCACGTTCCATCGATATACATCGAGTCCCAAAATCTTTCCGTGTTTCTCACGTGTACTATAATGAAAGTAGAGAGCATTGCATTGCACCTACCTTGAAGGCGGAGTATAGTAGCACCATACACAGTACGTACTGCATGCGCATGTTACCTACCCCTTGCTACTCGTCGTTTGAGTTAAAATCCCTGCAGTTTCCTTCCATACCTCTTTCGTTTCACTCATCCACGGTTGTGCTTGCAGAACTTACTCTTTTTAGGTGCCAACGATGTATCAGCTATTCTGACGCACCTGAAAAATTATGCTCGTAGTATACTGAGATTTTTCAATTTGGTGTATATTAACGTGGTTCATTATCATATGGGGATTATCTGAGTTTTGAGAAGATTTCTCTCTCTGTTTTGTTTTTGTTTTCAATTTTTTTCCGGAATGACTTAGATTTTGTTTTATGGTACGGCAGATATTTTTTTTTATAAACTTGAATGAATGTTTTTCTTCACCAAAATGTGATGTGTTTAAGAGGTGACTGGTGTAAATTTACACCGATAAGGATGTTGTGTTTTATGAAGTGATTTTACCGCACAGTGGATACAAAACAGAACATTAGCTCAATTATAGAACCCAATAGTTTCCTCTAATTCTATAGTGTAGTGTAGTTATGATATAATGCTAAAATGAAGTGAAGGAACGTATAAACAATTAAAATGAAGCTTATTGGACATACGACATTACATCAAGAAAATATGGCCTTAATTTCTACATTAATGTCCTCAATCAGAGAGATAGGGGGAACCTTTAATAGCAGTTATCTCCTGCTCGAAGATTCCCCAGAAAGTGAAAGAAGTTCATCATCTCCGAGTCCAACAGATAACGATACAAAATCTATCGGAAGTAGCGTGTCATCTTGTAACGCGTCAAATTCAACAGATGACACAGAAGAGGAAAATACTCTTATGGTCGCAGGAACAGCTGTCATTCTGGGATTGGTTATTCTTGCAACAGTTATTGGTAAGAAGATTATTATTTACTCAGTATTAACTATTTTTGATTATTGTTTTTATATATAATTAATAACTAGAAACGTCTTCAATTAATCAATTTAGTGGGAGCGGATTCGGAAATTTTATTTCAGAAAGAAAAATAGAAGAAGATAACAGAATTAATCATTTTATTGAATGAAAATAATACTATCCAACGAATAATTGCTCTTTGGCTTATGAATATGGGATTCTTTACATTGCTTATATTGCAGTATGTTATTAATTGATATTTATTTATTAAACTAATTTCAACTCATTCTATCTTGACTGTCCATATGAAAACAGAGATTTTATTGCTGTGATGTAACACGTGTAATTTTCAGTAATGATAGTTTCGTTCGTGTGTATGAACCATTACAAGTATTCTGACGCAAGTTGGAAAGGCAACAGGTTTGTCATGATATGAAGAAGATGAGCGCATTTAATTAAAAGTAATTCTTACACATTTGCTCACGTTTGTTAATAGAAATTGAATTATTTACCGACGTTAATGTAATGTTTTAACTTGTAGACTTAGCACTATAATATTGTTACGAACATAATTCTTTATCAAACCAAACTAATCGCACTTACACTTACTGAGTACGAAAATAATAAAATATACCAACAGAAAAAAATGGAAATTTAGGATTATATCAATAACTTTATTAACCAGGTAATATTTTCAATAAAACATTTATCAACAATAGAGGTTCGACTTTAAGTAGTTAAAACTGATGTTCGAATCTTATAAATTTATTTGTATACTGTATACAAACTTTATAAGCAAACCATTGCAAAGATATAAGTTTTACTTTCTTCTATTCTCCATTATCACCAATTATCTAATTAACATTACTTGAGTATATTATATCTCAACGGCTGTAACTTTAATTACATTTGTATTTCCTTTGTTGTACTGAAGTATTACAGTATCACATTCATAATATAACTCTACTTTAAATTTTTACTACAACTTAATATAATTCTTTAAGTAATAGCAATGTAAATTCTAAGTGAAGTATCGTTCTTTCAACTTTTGAGTAACTTAATTCTCTAAACACACCATAAGTACTATATACGGTGGTAGTACAAAGACAAAAGAGAAATATCTTGAATTTCAATGTGTGAAACATTCGCATTTCGTAAGATCAAACAAATCATTTCTAACGTTAAAATTCGTACACTTCTCACCTTCATTTACACTTTTAATTTTTGTGCTTTTCCAAATGAATCAAAGCGATATGGTATTATGAATGTGAATAGAAAGGACTAGGGGAATGGCGCATGCAGAGACAACTAGAGGAAAATTATGAAGATAGAAAGCTTTAATCCTACCTTTATAACGGGTGGAGAATTATCGTTTAAAATTACAGGATTACTCAAATATTGATGGAACTGACCATTTTAACTATAGAATATCATCCGTGAAATGCTTATAACCTTTCAATTTTGGTATAACAATGGAAAATTTTAAATATTAATTTTCGTTGTTGTATGGTGGATAGATACAGATATGATCACTTGATGTGTGATAATTTATTTCGACGGTATTGTTTTCAGATATAGTTTGCTTCCAGTCAACCTTTACCATACTGTAGCCAAATGACCCCACTAATCTATTACTATAATATTCTCCATCAGAACAAAGAAAGATAATGAATAAATTCTCTTCTACATTTTTATCAGAAATGGAAAAGTAATTGTAAATTCTGTTGAATAGCCTACTCATATGTATTATATAAACTACCATCATATCAAATCTCAATTGTACATTAAACTTCCAATAATATGAATTAATGTAAGACAGATATATTTTCTTTTTAATATAAATAATGCTTTCTCGTTTCTCGGAAATATAAACAAACGCTGTTGGTTATTGTCAGCTACATTAAATTTCTGTCAGATTCATTGTTGATTCAGTAGAATGAGTATATTCAAGAATTAAACTTACTGGAACTTCACAGAACCCTGCACAGCAGTTCTATTATCATTAGTTGTGTTTATAATATTTACTTTGCATGCGAATATCTACCACATAAGTTCATATATAAAATTTGCACTAAAATATGTTTTAATGATTTTCGCTTTACTTTATACCATATCGATTACCTTGAATTTACATACAGCGCAAACGAGAAGGGAATATAAATGAAATGAAATTTATGTGACTAGTAAAAATGTTATTTGTTCGCATTTTTTTTTAAATCGGACTGTATGGACATTAGGAAATGGAATTTAAATTCTTAGGAGTTCCCTTGAGTACAAATCGTCAGTACCTATTTTACAAACCTACTGTAGAAATGTAACTATTATGTTTAATTCATAGATTTATTTCAAAGGGCGAATGGTAAAGAACAGTTATCCAAAATTAGTAATATTACTGTTACTTACATAATTACTCATTAGATTTAATCATTTAACGCTTGGAATACATACAATACACACTCAGAAGAATTTCTGTAAATTATGTAAACGTTATTGAAACTTAATTTACACAGATTTTATTGCAAGTATCACTGTATAAATGCTGACTTTCCGTAAAAACTAGTTGAAACCTTTATTATTCTAAAGTACACCGTATATTCTTTCAATATTACTAACACACTTGTACTAAGTAGAAAATTTTAACTGATTAAGTACTATTGGGATATTATGTAAAATAGTAAGTGAACTACTCAAATTACAATATGATTTGGAGAATCATTATGAGTAAATCCTGTTCAGAAGCTGTAATATGATTTCACATTACGAATTAAGAACGATATAAGTATATACAGTTTTATGAAGTGGATATGATAACCATGATGGAATATTTTTGTAAAGTCCGTATTGTGTTATAAGAAAGAAACTTTAGTTACTTCTCTTCATCCACTTCCTTTATTTGCCAGGGAAATTTGATGTGTGAACAGATTCTCGTATTCTTACTAAACACGTGCTAACACATAACTACTGTCCAGACAGTCAATCGTTACATCAACAGAGCCGATTGCAAATTGTTAGATGCTATATTAAGTACAGGTGAGCCTCCACCATGTGAAATAATCTCTTCTGCAATACATTGATCAAAAATAGAAACTAAATCTTTTCCAGCAAGTGTGAACGAGTACCCCCCATGGAATCATATTTTCTAGCCATTACTGTAATACAAACGGTCCCCATTTTTACAAAAAATTCATGAAAATACCTGTCATTTGAATCGTTAAAAAAAGGTAACGCCCCCAAACAAAATTGAACCCTTGAGCTTCACTTCTTGGCAAACATTTTCTGATGTCAACAAAAAGATGGAGCAATTTCTTCTCCTCCATCCAAATCTTCCATCATATAATATAATATGTAATTCTCGCTTCTTTAATATGGTAAAGATGGATCATAGGAATATTTTGCCTTGGGCGACCCAAATTAAAAGTCTCTTTCCCGCTTATTTTATATTCATCTCCAACATTTAAGAGGTGGTGTTGGATTGAATTTTACGAAACATATATATCTCGAAGGTATTTGAAGGAAACTAAAGGAAATTAAAAGGAAACAAGATCATTTAATGAAGATTTGTCATTTCTGGGAGAAAGTTATGGAAGTGGTGGATAAGATTTAGAAGAGATTATGAGTAAAAATGATTGTTATTAGGGTCGCTATCAGCTATTATTTTTCAGTGTTACTGTCGTCTAGTCTGTGAACTAAGATTTTCAGTGATACTAACTCCATTTAAAATAAAGGTTTCCCAGTTATAGAAGGTTAGAAGAAATCAGTTGTGCTTCTTCCTCGAATAAATAAAAAAAAAATTAAATCAGTGTTAATTATATATTCAACAATGTAGAATGTACTTACGCACATCAGTACATAGTGTTAAATCCATATTTTTTGTCAACATCATTGATGATTATTTCGTAGATTATTTTCTTTCTCATATGTAAATATATACTCATGATTTCTAGTATACATCTTAAAGGGATAAGTTCTGCTTTAAGAGATTGAGTGTGTTAATAATTTCTTCCGATTGCATTTGTGTTAACTAATACCTCTGCAGCATTGTCTTCCATATCCACCGTCATTATAGTTTATACGATAAACAGATGATCTCATCAGTAATATATTTTCAATAAGCAAAACAATTCGGAAATCCCTTTTTTACAACTTCTTTAGTTGTTTCATACTGTGGAACTTGGCGAACAAAGATTAAAATCCATACTGTTTGATGATAATTAGAATAATCAGTTTTTCATTTCAGAAAAGTGTTTGTAAAAAATTTTCATTTCAGAAAAGTGTTCTGTAAAAATACGAGGATATATTTGATTCAAACAATAATTGAAATTTTTAATTACACCATTTTTTAGATATCCATTTGAACTTCAATAATAATTTTGTTTCGCAATTTCAAAAATTAACTCCTGAGCTGCATGTAAAGAATTCTCTGTATATATGCTGATAAACTGTAACAATATTGCGCTGTTTGCTCACAATAAGTATTTACAGTATTGCCATGCAATTTTAGAATAAAAGCTAAGTTAATTTATCTACAAAGTTCACCTTCAGGCAGTATGATTTTTCATTTACGTGATCAACGTTAAACCTGTGTGCACTTTAAAAAAGTAATAACTTTGGTTCTGTAAAAGATAAACGGTGTGTTTTTGTAAAATACACTTGTAATAAAAAATTAGATTTGTTTTCCATTTCATTAACTTTAGAGATAAAATGTAATTATACTTTTTTGTTCCTTGAATTTTTTTACTGTTTAATAACAGAATAATATGAAGCTTAAAAAATAGGTTACATTCCTTGCATCACACCATACTGTATATTGAGGATTATTATCCAGAGATTGTATAACACACGAAATACTACAGTTATTGCATTTTACATTTCCTCCCCGTAAGAAACAGTTGAAGTTAAAATCTTAAATAAATTACAGAAGAATTTAGCAATGGCTTTTATATTATTTTAATAGATCAGTAGAAATACAGTCCGACTTATTAATAGCATTTCCATTTTTAGAATACGAATTTTTTGCTGAATTTTTGTTTTAAAAGACTGATTGTATGTAGGTGAAGACACTTTCGTTCAATAAAAGTTCTGAAAGCCTTCTTATGTCAAAAGCTATTTTGTCCTACTTGATATAACAGAATATTTTGAATTGGCAGAGACAGTTGTGAATGTCAAAGCACTACATGAAGCTTCTATATTGAAGGAACTACAGTATATATGTCAAAATATCCACATATTGATATAAGATATCCCCTGTGATTTTGAAGCCAGCAATAACTTCCCAATCAATATGTCACATGGAAGAGTATTCCACAGAGTTGAAACACAAATACCAAAATAGGAAGAAAAATTGATTCTAAATTTACTATTTCTCCTACACTCTACGTAGAAGCACGTTCGCTCATTAGTGACATACAGCATGATCGTATTTTTATATGATGATGATGATACACGGTGATATTTTTGAAGGTATCGTTCCTGAAAATGAAGTTAATCTCCAAAAAGTTTCCTGTTTCTTTGCTCTTTCTCCTCTTATTTCGTAAGATAAGAATAGTCACAGAAATAAGAGAACCCATTTGGGTAGAGGAATCTTATCTTTTAGATTTGCTTGGTAATTAGAAGAACCTTACGTTATACAGGGAATATATTTTATTAAATGGGGTCAAGCAAACTTAGTTTAAAATATAGATCAAGGATATTAGATTGTTTGTAGAATTTACTTTAATTGTTAACCTGAGAAGGTAGTTTAATGTATATGTCAGAGAGGAGAACAAATTAAGATGTTTTGTTCTGAACGGCGGGTGTGCGATTGATAGAATGAGCTTTTAGTGCCAATTTGATGAGATATTTAAGAAACTTTTCAAACTATAATGTGAGATAAATAAGGTACCAGTAAGTTTAGTTTTACTGTAAAAACATTCTAATTACTATTTCTGCGGGAAACGTATTTCAAACTGAAACGTTGATGTAAGTATAAACAGTATATACGGGACTTTCAATTGCAAACCACTAAACCTTGTAAAGAAAAATAACACCACATTTATATTCTATACCATAGCCATTTTAAAGCTTTCGTCATTTTCTGTATGCACTTTTTCGAGTGGCAAATGCATCAGCAAATTCGTATAAGGGGGAGATTTCTAGTGTACATGTTCCGAATACAAAAGTTATATTCATATTTTCTTTGACCAAAACAAACGTACTGACAAGGTTGAATCAAATTTGCATATATAAAAAATTCTTCCAAGGAAAAAATTCTTCAAATGCCTTTGAAAAATGTTTTCTATTCTCTTCAAAATGCCTTTGAAATATATATTGTATTCCATGTTATTGCTGGTGATACCTTGGTATTATGTCTTCACATTTCTATACTAAAACAGTCTGATATGATAACCCACATCTATCAATATATTTTATGATTAAATGTTTTAGCATTATATTCAGTAGAGTTTTTTTATATACAGATTTTTATTTTCGATACAAGTACTCGAAGCTCGTACAGCGGTGAAACACCTGCAAAACAATAAAATTCTATGGCACGATACTTCTTATAATGTATACAGTATCGCATGTTCCGTATATTGCAAGATTTTAATATTCATGACCAAACAGGTCACATTTATAAAATTTTAATCCATTTGTGTAATAAATTTAATTTAGGACTTTTTCCAATTGTAATGAGTTGTAATAAACCTAAGGTGTACTAAAGAGGTGTAATAAAAGTGAAATTTAAAATAGTTGAAATTCGAAACCTGTCAATAACTCTTGCAATTTTTATAAATGCAATAATTCATAGGTATACAGGATAATGATGAGTATGATAGCGATCGCTTCCTGTAAGTACTAATTAATTAAAGTAAAGGTTTTTTTTTTATCTCCCCATCTTTTTTGCATTTATATAAATCATTCTTTATTTTAACCAAATATAGTGCGCAATACTTTCTTTTATTTCAGCACCTTCGTATAACTTTCTCATTTAGTATGTTGTATAAACCTTATTCGGTCCAAGTTTTGCATTCAAGAATAATATTCTTGAATGCAAATCATTCTTTGCTCTAGTTTCACCTATTAATCAATGCAACACCACCAATATTCGACCAAAAACTTGAATAAGCGGAACTCATCTTATTTTTTCTACAGACAGCTTGTGTCTCCATATTTTTTAGAGCTTAAAAATGATGGGGTATTCGACAGTGTCATTTTGAGTTGCTATGAGAAAAGCACTCTATAACGCTATTGGAGCTTATAATTAGAAGATAATTATATCCATTTTCTACATTCTCATTATGACGTGCAGTAATATTATACAATAGTACAACAAACATTAATACCCAAATGTTTTGTAACGTTATATACATTCCTACAGTAAATATACTTGTTACTGATATCTTTGACGTCTGTGGAGTATTTTCGAAAAAGTAATTACAATTAGTAATTAGTTTTTCTCGTATGTTAAGTGCATTATTTCATTTGGAATATTCGTTTATACATACTAGAGGTTTGAAGAATGTTGATTCAACAGCAAACAATACTTTATGAAAGTGTATTGGTTAATATATTAGTTAATAAATTGAATTTTAATGGATCGTTTGTGGTTATCAAATATTTGCATTTTGATTATTGTATATATTTGAATGAGGAATATGTGATAATACAATTATTTTGTTAATATTTGAGTATGCTGTATTTCAATACTTTGTGACGTCATGAATGGAATTGTTGAAAATGTGGGTGCTGTGATGTAATTCAGATTATGAAATCATTTTCATATACAGGGTTACTAATAAAATGGGACCCTTTTATAGAATGCCATATTTTCTGAAATAATGAAGACAAAAAGACAAACCAAAAAACTCATGAAAGATTTTCTTGTTATCTTTTCAAAAATATATGGTTGTATGATAATCTAAGTTGTATATCGGCCGCTACGGCCTTACAAAAATATAAAACGTACATGACCTTTGCCAGCAGAAGAAAAGGGGAAAAAATGATATGTTAAGTAAAACGATAAGAAAAACAAAGATGACTCTTTTAATTTTAATTAGAGGTTGTAAAAGAGTAATAGATATATGTTATAGTTTATTATAATTATAAAAAATATTAAAAAATATTATTTTGATGCTTCTGTAGAGGAAAATACCGGTTTTTAATTTAGAATTATTCACGTGGAAGGCCTTAATAAAACTATACATTTCGGAAGGAGAACATTCTCATTAATCTAGTCTTTATTTCATTTTTCTAATAACTTCAATATCACGTTCTAAAACAGGGGGTTCCATTTTTTGTGTCCCCATGTACATTTTTGGTCAATATTTGAGTTTAACAACGGCACTTTCTACGGACATAATTTTTACTTTCATAATAGATCGGATAAAATTATTTTCCTACAAATTTCTTCTTAGGTATTTTATTTTACTTTTAAATATAAAACTTAAGAGAACTTTAATTTTTAAAACTTGAAATTTCGTGGCACTGATATTAATCGATGTTCTCTCTGTTTGGTAAAATATATGGGAGAATTAACGTTCTTTTATTCGTTCTGTATCATTGCATTAGATACAAGTACACAATACGACTGCATATATTGATGGAAACTTCTTGGTTCATTCATAATGTTGTAATAAACGGGTTTTGAAACCAAACACTTTTCTTCGAAAAATGCAATATGTTTCTGCGCCTATACGTGGTAGCGTCATCAGGCAAATAGGTTTACCTGATAGATAATCTATTTTCCTGATGACGGTATCACGTAGGGATTTTTATTTTTTTGGAGAAAATGGTTTGATTTCAAAACCCCTGTAATATAAATGCAATACAGCTGCAGTTTAATATTTTTTCTTAAATTTTTGTTACAACAGAATCACAGCATTTTATATTAACGTTATACAATATTATTATGAATTCATTTACGAATAACAGAATTGTGTTTAGCCAATTATATTTGTTCTGCTCGATATAATATGCATTTCGTTGGGATAGTTATTATTTTCAAATCTATTGAAGCAGAAATGTTCAACTATCTTAGGAAATGAGCACAATGACCAAAACCTTTCTCCAGAAAATCAGTTAATTTAACAACAGTGTTTTGAGATATGTTTTATTATTTAGATTTATGTTGATATTAAAACGTAAAAGATATACCTCACATCCCTGGAACTAACAAGGAATTTTACGTAATCGCTTGAGCGTTGAACCATTTGTTTAACATTATATGAACAAGCAAAAGAAAGATTTCTTATACCTGCCTTCTTTTAATTTGTGATTTAGGATAACATTTAGAAGATATGATGATCTTCTAATCGATATCTCTATTTACAGTTTGTTTAAAGGCTATGTAAACACAATGTCATAACAACTTTTTCATCTTACATAATCAATCAACCGATTTAAACATTGTCAGTTCAATTATCAAAGTTATACAGTACATACCGAACCACAGGATATTTTAGTTTCGAGATTTGTGTTAAAATCCTCGATGCAGTTTCTGTGTGGCATTTTTGGCATACAAAACTACTTTAAATTAATTATATAACAACAACTCCGTCTGTTAATTTCATTATCATTAAATGATAGTTTTGAAATAGTGTAAGGAACACTACGGAGGATACTGTGAAATTACTACGATTATCCAACTGACTATTGACCGGTTAAAAGAGGAATTCAAATTTTATTAAACTGATAATATTCTCAAAAACTGTTTTGGAAAGAAAATATTTCATTTAAATAAATTTCTGTTCCATCATTTGATTGTTGAAAATGAATGTGTCGTTTGTATGAATAACAAGTTGCGCCTGTGCCAATAATAGACAGTGTTAAATGATAGCCATTTTTCATGTTGCAGTGACAGGTTCATTTGAATTTGATAGAAAGTAGTAAGGTAGTAGAGGAATTGTTTGCTCTCTCAACATTAAGATAATCCTATTACGACATCAGTTATCATTAACCTCTATCTTAAAAGTAGAACTGCATTCAAGCAATTTTAGAAAGAGATTAATCAGAATTATCTGCTATTCCAACCAGTAAGCTTTTTGTCAAACTCGAATTCATCTATATAGTACTATATTTGATGGACAGGAACTCGGACTCGACTCTGGAAACTTCGTTAAAGATTTGCTCGACTTAATGTTTCTCAGAATTGATATTTAACCTAGCACCAATTTGAATACTCTTAGGATAGTAAAATGATTTTTTTTTCTTCTATAGCGAATTACAGCACCGGCAACTGGTTTTTCGGAGTAGCTGTGACCCATTTATATCCAGCACCGGAACAATAAATTGTTTAGCAGTGCTGATTGTAACATTTTTGGGGCTGCAATTATTTGCTTTGGTGCTACAAAATTACTGTACATGTTCCTTGATATGGAGACAATTTGGCTATAGTCGAATTGGCTTTCAGAAGCAGAAGGTTCATTTCATTTTGCTCATCTGAAGTTGAGTCGACTTGTCACGTTGTTACAAGATGGAAAAGGAATACATCGTCTCATTTTAAGGGTATTTGGACCGATTGCCGCGCGATGGATTGACGCTGGCCCGATTACCGCGAGGACGGTATGGTTAGGTTTGGTCAGGTTAGGTTAAGTTAGATTAATTATGTCACAGATACTGTTAATAATGACATTAAAGGAGCTTCCAAGCTAAAATATGCAGCACAAAATCGCGAGAACTGAAATAAATCGGCGGCAGTCCGTCGTAGAACCCATTTTAAGGGATCGTATGAAGCCAGTGATGTTTTTTTTTTCAGTGGCACTTTCTGTGTCGTTCGAGACTCTAATACCTGGCTCAATCTGGTCTGTTTGAAAGACTTTGGTCGATCTGTTTGGAATGAACGTGTATCGATTAGACTATAATTAGAAACTTTGCATTAACTAAAATGTAACATTATACAATGAGTAGTTAATAAGAATTGAAAACTGGTATATACAAAAGCACACAGGTACAAAATACTAATGCAGTCTTAAAATAGTATTTTCCATAAACCACTTCCTACCCCAACCTACAGGTTGACTAGGAAGTAATAACTCACTCTTTGAACTGTTGTAGATTTCGAACGAATCACTTTACTTTCACAAACTAAATGCCATTATAAAGTATACATTACAGAAAATAACATGAATGAATCAGGTTTCCCTGATTTCCACAGTAACGTAGATTTTTGTACCGTTTCCGTTGACACATTTATGCATTTCCCATAAGGACTGATTATCAACATTTCAGAGAGGTCTGTCAATAAAATGGATAAATATAAATATCTGATATTTTACATGATTATTGTGTATCAAATATGAAAGGTCCTACAAATTTTCATAAAAATCTACCATTTACTTTTTGTGACTGATTATAAATTATTATTCAATTCCTGGTGCATGCAGCACGGAGATGGTAATTTCGTCATATTTGATAAATATTCTGACTCAAAGACTTATAGATGTATTTTTCTGAACTTAGGTAAATGTTTAACATTGCTTCATGTGAATATTAAAAATTATCAGATACCATCTTCATTAATATTTTTTATAAAAATTGTATATAGTAATTACGTGTTTTCAAAGAAGTTCTATCGTATTTTACTGCACGTTTTGAAGAATGGCTGTGATAGTGGCATTACTGGAAATGGAATATTAATTTAGTTGAGCCAATTGTATATGATATAAAATACGTAATGGAGTTTAGTTTGTGAAAATAACATGATTCGTTCAAAAATGACAGCACTTCAAAATGTAAGTTATTACTTCCTAGCCACCCTGAGTACAATCAACGACCTATCTAAAAACCTAATTCAGTCTACTGTTTTTTTCCTGACATTTATTGGACATCATAAAAGTAAAAATAATTTAGGTAGGTAAAAATAATTTAGGTTGGTTCTGTTTCACTGTAATTACTCAACATTTACAGATTATGAACATCTGCTGTACGATCTCACAAACATTTTGCAATGTTCGCACTAATTACTCATTTAAAAACCCTTTCTTTACCTTTAGAAACCAATCGCGCGTTGAATACAATATTGTGAATAGATGGTTGTGCAAATAAAAAAATGTGCCATCCATAGTATTGATATAATACCACAGTCACAATAATGGTATACTTAAGTATCTCGTGTGTAAATACTTTAATATTGCACGTGATCTACTACAACTCTACTATTATTACACTTACGTTCCACTTCGCGCTAATTTTACATGACATCAATAAAAAGTGTAGTAGCCAACACCGGAAAGCAAAACGCAAGGAAATACTAATGACATTATTGAACCAAAAAATAATGAGAATGTCGCTTTAAATTATAACTCTAGTACCATTTCTTAAAGCTTGCACGTATTAGAATATACAGTATAGTTAGTATTATATAGATGTATACAGGGTGGTCCGTAAATAATGGGACTCTTTCACAGAACGCCATATTTTCTGAAACCGTAAAGGTAAAAATTTTGTTTTCTTTCCAAAAATATATGGTTTTATGTTTTCTTTCCAAAAATATATGGTTTTATGATAATCCTTGTCATATTTCTGCAGCTACGACCTTTAAAAAAAAAAGAAAAACGTGAATGACCGATTCAAGTAGAAAATGGAAAATATTATATCTTAATATGTAAAACAACAAGAAAAAGAAAGAAAGTGTATTTAATTATTGAAGGGTTACCTGCAGCTAAATTGACTTTTCTGATATTATAACATAATATTAGACTTCTTGATATAAATAACTCATATCATTTTTCTTACCTTCCAAAAATTGCATGTTTTGGAGATATTCACCTTAGAAAATGCTGTAAAATAAGCTGTAAGGAAGCGGAGCAAGCTTGGCCGAAAACGAGACAACTACTGTTATGTGAAGAAAATGATTAATTTGCATTTTTGTTAAGTCAGTTTTGCTACTTCTGGTGTGTTTTTCAGTAATTAATTTGCATATATTCGCAAGGTAGCGAAGATAAGCAGTTCAATTTGTGCTACCCTGTAGAACTTATATCAACTTCTATAAATGAAAATATCTTTTGATCCGTTGGGTCAAAAAAGGTAAAACGTTTTTAAATATTTTTTTAATAATGTAAGGTACAAGAAAATAACAGAAAATGAGAAATTCATTATCTGCAGGTAACCCTTTAACAGAGGATGTAAAGGAGTAATATATATAAGTTATAGTTTATCAATAAATATGTATAAAAAAATTAAAATATTATTTTGCAGCTGCTTTAGAGCAAAAATATCGATTTTAACTTTCAGTTGTTATAGAAACTTGCATTCACGTAAAACTTTATGCGGAAGGCCATAGCGGCCATAATATGTCATTCATTATCACAAAATTATACATTTTTGGAAAGGTAACAAAAATCTCTTTCAAATAGTTTTTATTTCATCTTTCTAGAATCACTATTTCGGAAAATATCTCGTTTTAAAAACAAGGGTCCCATTTTTTTTGGACAAACTCTGGTAATTATGTGGAAAATATAATTAAAGGGTTACCATTTTCTATCATTTTCTTGTACCTTACATTATTAAAAAAATATTTTAAAAAGTTTTACATTTTTTGATCCAACGTTTCTTAAAGGTGTTGAAAATGTAATTTTGAGAATTCGACAGAAATAGAATAGTATTTTACTTTCATTTTTTCTAGAATGATTTTTATTTTATTTAATACATTACTTAGTTTTCATATTCCGACTCGATTAGGTCATACTGATGTCACGGTGTCGGAAAATTTCTTCTAATTGTCGTATATCGGGAACTGTTTGTCATAAAAAGCTCTTTTTTTTTCTTTTTTTCAAATTCGAGGAAAAAAAACTCTAGAGGTTAAGTTTTATTTTCATCTATTGAAAACTCTCAATATTTCGTAGGTACAAAACTGTATGACTAAAAAATAACCTTCTTTCACCTCAAAGTAATAGTACAACAGTTACGGAAAAG
>JAQIWE010001078.1:0-17401 GCA_034698565.1 Campodea plusiochaeta
CCATCTCTCTCTCTCTCTCTCTTTCTGGTGTTCTGTGCTGCAGCTTCCCATCTCATGGCGTGAGGTTGTGGGTAATGTGACAGTCGATGGATGCGCTACCTAATATACATCATCTGCAAGAAACGAGCTGATTCCAAACCAAAAAAATGATGGGATATATTTTATCTTTTTTTTCTTCAGCACGGTCTAATAATATATTGTATATTTCCTTTTTCAAGAATGATAAAGATGCAAAGGGAAGGTATTTTCATGTTTTATATACTTCTACTATTTCCTCAATATATTTCAGATGTAATTTATTAGTTACCATTAATATAAATCAGTTTAAACGATTTTAAATATGATCATTAGAAGTTTAATATATATGGTAAAGCAAGTAACAAAAAATATAATAATTTAACATTTAATAAAACTTACAATAATGTAAATAAATTGTATTAATTTTGGCAATATACGTAAAAGAACCCAATATATTTCTGAATTATTCCACTTTGGTAGAAAGTGCTTTACTGTAATTGCAATAAGAAACTTTAAAGTTGTGGGTCAATATCTGTTTTAAAGTAAAGCTGTATGGAAGAAAAGTGATTCCTTTATTTACTTTACATTCCGTGTTTTTCGAACACAGTTCAAGGAAGATGTTTAGATTTTTTGACATTTACTCTTGACCTGTCCTAAACCAGTGGAATGTTTCACTATATAGAGTTACGACAGAACTATAAAACATTTTATACCTGAGAAATTGCAACTGTCTCATGGTCGAAATAACAAAATAAAAAATATCTGCCCAGAAAACTGAAACGGCATTAGTTACAAATATTAGTTACAAATATTAAATTAAAAAAGTTCTTCGATTATTTATTTATTTTAACACAATGTATATATTATCATTATAAGAAGGGAGTATGTTATTAAACATATTGCAAATATATTTATTTATTGTCGAAATCCTTTATGTTCTGATCGTTTGTTATGATTGAATGTGTTATACGTAGAGCTGTGGGTCCATTGGTCTTTCCGTTGCGCGCGTTCATTTGTTTCTTTCCTTTTTCTCTCTTGCTATCGTTGGTAGTTGTTCAGTCGTTCGCGAACATACAAACGAGATGGAGTTAGAAGGAGACTCGAAGCAACATTCAAAACACGTGAAGAACTATAATACAACAATATTCGTGACTTGTGAAAACTATTCTCGTGATTATTTATACAATTTACCCTCAAACATTTAAAACATTCTCTACGGAACAAAAATGACCATTCTTTTTTTATTTGTATATGAAACTGTGGAATGAATAATGTTGCTTTAGGCTACGGATTTACCCTTGGCCTGTGACGTCATGTAGGCGAATATAAACGTAATTTAAGAATCATTTCCTCTCTTCTTCGACTCTCAGTGATATATTTCATGTTTGGTGTTCTTCGTATAGTCATATAAAAAGGTGTTGTAACTTTTTGCAAATATATTGTGAGTACAAATAATATATCTCCTGAAAGGGAAAATTCTCCCTGAGTGTCCATTGCAGAAGTAGAAGCCATTCTTCCAAAAAAAAAGATAGAAAAATTTAGGTGTTTTCTAAAAGTGAATTGTATCCCTCCTTCAAGTATGTGCCACAGTGTTGTCAACCTCTTTAATAGAAACAATAGTGATTATTCAACTTGTACAAAATTAAAAAACCGTTTTAAAGTGAAATCAAATCACGAAGAATATTGCCATTGTACCGCTCATTGCTTTTTATGTGATGTAGGAACGCCAAAGCAAGTGACTAAACGTTTAATCCTAATTATTGGAATGTATTTATTTTCATTGGTGACAACAGTTTCAACACAGGATTTAACACCGGAAGTCGATAAACCAAGTAAGAATATATTAGTTTAGAGAAAACAAGTATTATTTTAATAGTTGTTGTCCTTTTTATAAATATATACTTTATTAAAAAGTAGTCAGATTCCATTCTGTTTTCCATCACAAGGTAAAAATGTTTGAGTTGTTGAATAACTGGATGGAGTTTCCCGTAGATTAAATAGATCCGTATCCTTATATAGTATTCATACAGTTCAATGAAAATGGTTTATTACAGTCTCTCACAGTAGAACGCGCTCCCTATCACTTTTTTCCACTTAAACTGTAATAATGATATCGGAAGATTATATAAAATACTACGACGATATGAAACATACGCTGATTACTCCACACACCAGTTCGACTGTACACTGAAGTTACCTATTATATGAAGACATAAAAAATCGGATATTGAAATAATAAATGGACTAAAAGATGTATGCTGGAAACTACTAATAATATTCTTAATAGATTTTTTTACATTGCCTAATTGTATTTATTTTTTCATATAATTACATATCACACAATATTATACAATTACCTTATTTAACACATTTATGAGTTAGTAAATAATTAGATTGAATTACGTTAATAAAATAATCCTAAATACCGTTGATGACTTCACTGTATGAATCGGAACATTCATAATATTCTCTTTTTTTATCGATCTGTAGAAAATTGGCGTTAATTTTTTTTTCGTTGTCAATGTGCTCGTGCTAACCTACTGACCCATAGTAGTAGTGGTATAGTAGTATTGTGACGTCAATCACTTTTTCTTTATCTTTTCCCCCATCGATGGAAGAGATCAAACGCAAACTTACACCCCTTCACGGAAACATACAACCCCCCCCCCCCCAATCCACATACATTCATATATACCACACGATAGTATGAAATAAAAACACTGCACCCATCTCTTCACTTACATTTTATTAATACATTATGCAATAAGAATACTATGTGAATATTATAATTAATACTATACCTTTTAGTTAGTAATAAAAGTAGACTTTCTTCTATGTTTCACAACGAGTAGTCACATTCTTGGCAACCTTCTACAATTTCTTTATGCTAATTATTATATACTAAAATTACCGCTAATAACAATATTGAAATTTGTGAACATAATCTCACTTTTTTTATGTAATATTATCTGTTATATCCTTCACATAATCTATTTGACATCTTTCATTCCATCATACAAAATTGCTTTTAATATTTATTAAAAGTTTTCTGAACGAAGGTAAGAGAGATTGAGGATTCTTACTGACCATAACTTAACAGTTATCATCATCTTATCTATAAGCTCATACTGGAACTTGTACGTATTTTCATTCATGATTTTTACATTCTCATTTGTTTAATGAATAAGAATTTCGAAAAAAATCACATTATGAAGAATAAAAATCCAATGATGATATTTTCTTTATTCATTATAGTAATTACATTTTTCAAGTGTTCAGTTGAAAACCACCCGGCTTTTAATTCACATAGCTCAGTCATTCGTTAGTATAGTCTAATACTGTGAAATACAGAATTTAACAATGGCCGTAAATATCATTTTTTTTGTCGATAGTCACCTGTAAATCTTTTAATTTCAAAAGCATATTATCACAAATACTGTTGAGTAATTTTCATTGAAGAATATAATTACTTCAAATTTAGTCAAATTTAATCCAGAAAGAAATTATTGGTATCTTCTTTCAAAAATATTGACAATTTAATACACTGTATACGAAACATTACTTTTAGAGTTCTTATGGAACATTTATTGTTAAAAATGTTGTTGTCATTCGATTTTAAATTGTTATACACCAAATTAAAGCTGTTTTCAAGTGCTTTGAAACACGATATTGGCTATTTGAATATCTTATCCTGTTGCCGAATAACAGTATCCTGGCTTTTTTTTTTTTGGGGGGGGGGGGGGAGCACCCTGTATTTTGCACATTATTTTGTTTTGGAATAAATTTTCCAAAATAATAAACAATAGTACAATAGTGATTATTAACCAAAATAATTTCCCTTCCTAAATGTTTTACTTATTCTAAATATTCAGTAGAATATAATAATAAAAAACAATAAATGTATCTAACATATTTTATTTGCCTTGAGAGAAATATAACACTTTCCTTCATGTGCGACAAAGGGACAAAGATAATAATGTCCATTCAGTTTAAATTATTAGTTATATTGTATTGTATTGTATTAATGAAATCATCAGTATACTGGAGTTTTAGTTAAAGTAATAATTATATCATTTATTAAAACTTAATTACTGTCATACAAATAGAAACAAAATAATATTAATTCAAATAAACCTTTTTGGAAGAGCCAATTTTAAAAACTTTTAAATTCTATGATCATACTTTGCGAGGATGACACGTACGAAAAGTTTTATCTCAGACTAATGGTCACTGCTTCAAGTTTGTATCTATAGTTCCTATACCATTGAAAGTGAAAATTAATTCTATCATTCAAAATCATCTTCAGTCAAGGTACCAAGTAAGCACCTGTCTCGATCACAATATATTCGTCTAACTCTGAGAATATACTGAGAATTTAGGACCAACAATTCAGAGCTTGACAATATTCTATTGCCCATAACCAATAAATTAACACTTTTCTGGAAAATAGAGTAAAAATAAAAAAAGTAAAATACTGCAGTTTTGTAATTTATGTAAATATACTGACAGTCCTGAAAATTCATAAAATACATTTTATTTTTTATTTCCACTGAATTTTTTTCCTTTTCATCCAAAACGACGTTGAAGGTAATATCTCGTGGAGCATATTTTTTGAACTCTTTATGATTTATTGTCTGTTTATTGCTAAGATAATGTTTTCTTTGTGGTGAACGCCTTCTCTATTTTCCAATTGGGAATTCTCTTGACCCTTTCTTGAGGACAAGTGTTTTTGAGTGGATGTTCTTCATCTTATAGCATATGGTAGAGTTAAAAGGGACGAAGGTATGGGAAAATATTGTTGGACTTTACCTCTACTAACTTCAAGTATGTCTACAGTTGGATTTCAAAAACTTTACAAGTACCCTTACATACTATACTCATTTCTTGTTGGTCAAAGAATTCTACAGACTCTAATTAAGAAGCACCTATCGAGTATTCCTTCTAAAACATGCTAATTAATTCTCAGTATATGTTTAGAAATAATACATTCATTCCTATGCATGGAAATGTGTGTATATATAAGTTTATGAGTTTATTCAAAATGTTGTTGTGAGCTGTCAAAATAATTAGGTTCTTAGCACACATGGTATCACATAAGGTTATAATTTCCTCATTAAATACATGACGTGAAAATGTCAGATGTGAAGGATGGATGCAGCGGAAATTTTCTTCCAATATTTTTGAAACATGTTCTCCTCACACCAATATAACGTACCGCATTTTGAAACGAACTATTGTAAATAATTATATATATTGTTACTGTTATTGTGACAGAAAAGCTTTTCTTAGTGAAGTTTCTTGTTTGTAATGTTGGAATGAGCTAATGAATTATTGTGTGGTTGTATAGAGAATAAATGAGTTTGTTCTTTGCATAATTGCTAAGAATAGTACTGGTGTCTCATTTTCTCACAAGCTCATTTTATACTCTCCTTCTAAATCTTGAGGACAACTTGTCCCAAAACACATTACACTACAACACACACACATTTAAATGCATTTAAATTGTTCTTAAGGCATATAACTCTTCTGCAATGGGAAGTGATGTCAGTTACTCTGCTGTTTCTATTGAATACATAAATAAACGTACTTTTTACTTGTTTCTTATTTTCTAAACGATCTATATATTTTTCCTGTGTGTGATGTTCATATTTTAAAAAAAGTGTTCCATTTCCCAGAGTGCTTTTCTGTTGGTCTCTTAAATACGACAAGTTTTTTTGTGTGAAAAAAACTTCTCTCTTTTCCTTTTTTCTTCTTCGTCTTTGAAGAGTTCCCAATGGTGCGTTTCCGCGGTCATTTCCGTCCTCATAGATGGTTCGAAAGTGTAGGTGGACTTTTTGGTCGAAAAGTCTCCGCTCCCCACATATTCTTTTCAACACTTACAATACAAACATTCAACACTACAATTCACTTAAATTAATACTTTTCGTTCATGAATCAGCAAAGTAGTACTACAATCCATTTTTTTAAGTAATATTAATGAATATTACTATTAAAATATTTTTTTGTTTTAATTCCTGTATTTCTTATACGAGTAATTCAATAAACGTTTGTGGGTAGAGTGGTTTTGAATAATAACAACTCAATTGGAACATAATTTATCTCATAATAATAAAATATTTCCATTCATGAAAATTTTGTAAGTAATGAAACCTAAGAAGTGGAATGAAATAATCTAATAACAAAGAAATAGTACGAGAAAATATCAGCTGGGTAAATAGTTTATATGGAGGTGTTATAGTTAGCAATATAAATAAGGAATAATATTATACAATTGATTAATATTTTGTTGAAAAGGAAATTGCCTGAATTGTTGCTAATTACTATCAAACTCTTCTTCCGTGATAAATCGATGTTAGAAGAGATGTTAGAACAAATATTTATGGATGAAATTGATTTTATTGATTATAGACATCCCTAGTCATGTGAGTGGAATTTATTTGCCTATCAAGTTTTAAAATTAATATGCTAAAAACACTAATTGCATAAAAATTGCTCATTGTGGAAATATTACCAAATTGTAATGAAATATAATAAAACTGATGGAATTGATTACATACTTATGAAAACATTATGACTACAACTCTGATGATATTGCTTTTTTTATTATAGACATATTATAAACCAAACTCTTAATTAATGTAGTTATGTGTTATTACAGCTCATCGATACATTAATATACTGTGCAGTTTTTCTCCGAGTACGGTAGTAGTTTTATAGAATAATAGACACGAATTAATGGTGATGTGAATTTTACACCATTTAATGTTTTTTTAATACTTTAAATAAATGGACATTTTTGTTTCCTGAAATGCAAATTCAAATCGTCTCTTAAAATTTCTTCATAACATAATAATTATATTATTTTGATAACTATTGAATCATAGTCTTTCAAAAACCCCTTAATGAATAAAAGGAATTACTAATCACAATGTCACGAATTTTCCTTTTAGTTAAATTAAATTCTATTATGAGATCTTTTCTTTTTTAATTTCTTTCTTCTTTTGTTTTCTTTGTGCTTTCGCCGGTTGTAAAAAAAACCCTTTTTTATATAGATAGAAAGAGATGGATTTTGAACGAAACGAATGTGAGTGACTATTCATCACTACCAAATTCCCTTTTGCTTCATGTCATCACTTTTCAACTAATTCTATCTTACCACACACACTTACAAGAGAAATAAATAGAAAAAAATGTGTATAGATTGTACATACCCACAGGAACTGTAGTTAACATCAATCAAATATTAAACATATTTTTGTTGTATCTATCACCAATTGGTAGTTTAATCTTTCATTATCTTTCGTTCATCTCAGTGGTCTTAGTAATTTCCGTATCTTATGTTTCAAATTCTTTTTAAAAGAACTAATTATAAGTAATATATTCCAATATATAACAAAAGAAACAAGACAAACAAATGAGGAATTAAAAAACACAATAATTTAACCAACTCTGCCGAAGACAAAAAAATAATATTAATACTAACAATTCTTTTAAATAATTATTTATATTTTATACATAGATATAGTGGCATTTTTCTGCATCATCCATAATATTTTATCCTATTTAAAGGGTGCCCAGAAAAGAAGTTGGCAGTCAGTTAGACGTCATTTTCAAACTCTTCAACGTACAACTATTTTATTTTAAATCTATCACATAAAAATCAGATTAATTAATTATGAAGTTGCAAAATTAATATGAACACGGTTAATGTTTATCGGAAAGTGACGAAATTAAGCTGCAATTCCGGAAATTGTAAAAAAAAAAAATTGAGCCCAAAGCTTATCCAAGGGAGACATTTGGTGATATTTGCTTTGAACATAATTCCCGTGTCCTTCAGTCTCTACTATGAAATTAATAAAATGGTAGATTTCCATTTTTATCTTTACCTTCGTTAACCTCTATTATGTTACTTATTACAAAAATAAAAGTAGGACATTCTGTATTTTTAAAATATTATTATTTATTTCTCTTCAATTTCATAGTTCACTTATATAAATGTTAAGCTTATTTGTGATACAAATTATTACTTCTATTTGACTATTTCCGTTATTTAATATTTGTATTGAAGGTTAATCTGAATGAATCTTCATCCCTCAACTTTTATTCTAGGTTTTTTTATGTTGAATACAGTTTACCTCCGGTTCCTTGTTCTTGGAAAATATTTCTGTCTTGACGCATATTACATGTGTTCCTACTAATTGATGATTATATGAAAAGGGAAGGTAGACCCCAAAGGCAATGTAAGTAAAGGTTTTTTTTCTGTTCTAATGGGAGGTCCATATACTGCAAATAAAGAATCTAGAAATAGCTACTTGGCATCAAATCTAGTGACTTTCGTTCTATGAACAAGGAAAACTTGTGTATTCTTTGATTTGTGAAAGAATGCCGCCGTCTATGTACCTAAGCAAACTATATGTACATAATTTGTGTATATTCTGAATGGTTTTGGGGTAATGCTGTACACGTGGAATAAACAGTAGAATGGTTCAAAGGGTGACAACTATTTGCAAAGGAATTTCCTTACTATAAGACCGTAGAGCTCATCATTATACAATCACATTAATTATGATAAAACAATGAATGATCTCACGTCACAAGCAACAACTACAAAAGTTGAAAGTTAGTGTGATACATAATTCAAAATAAGTCATTTATTTTTGTTGTGTATTTAATTTTCCAGTGTTTTATTAACACTGGACAAACTACGAAATTGTCATAAATATTTCAAACTGCATATTGTTTTCCAATTCTTTTGATTACTTCATCTACTTCCGGAAAAGCTATATAAGATCCGCGAACTAAAACTTCTGTAATTGATCGTGGATATTTCCCTGAAATTTTTATTTTGATATTAAAATGAAGTTTGAATGGCAATAACACAAAATGAACATTTATTGCTTTTATTTGCAGCAGCCTAAATCAGCATAGTGGGAGAATATTTATTTCACTATATATATATATATATATATATATATATTAAAACTGATTTAAGTATAATCTCAAAAGGAATACTTATAGTTTTATAACGCGAAACCTTCCTTTCTTGATTCTAACTTGCTTCGAAAAGCCATTTACGAAAATTATAGTAATCGTGAGTTTTTCAATAAGCTTTTGCTATTATGAAAGGTCTAACTATATTTATAGTTAGACCTTTCATAATAGCAAAAAAAATAAACTATATTTTTATTAATTTTAAACTATAGAATTCTCAAATTCATCGTGAATCTTCGTAGATTTCTTTCTACACATGCAAGCTACAACCCTCAAATAGCAGAAAAAAACATAATGTTTAAAACCTGTTATTACAAAAAATAAATAAATAACTAGGGAACATAAAACAGGTCTCCACTTTTTGTATAAGAAATGAGCGAAAAACTTTGTAACAAAAAAAAAACCCCTATCATATACATTCCGAAACAGTGAAGAACAGGAAAGAGTTATATTGTGATTACACGTTACAAAAAATTGTCAGATCATTGCATAAGAAGTAAGGGTGCTACCACACAACGGTAAAATCTATTAACTCATATTATAATTATATAACACAAATATTTTTATCTATCATATTTCATACATAGCTAAATAATATTTATATCAGTCACAAGTGTATAATAATAGTTTATAGTGATTTTACTCAATTATAAAATGTCTCTAACACTTTTCAAAAATGTAGAATGAAATGTTATTTTGCAATACTATAATGTATATATTTTTACCTGGAATTCTTTTTCCCTTTTACTTGCTTTTCCACAGATACAGAGTAATTATGGAAATCGGTAACATACTGTAAGACAGTCCCAGCTTCTTGTTATGTTTGTGATTGCATTATTCTTTCCATTGATAGTGGTTGGAATTAAATTCAAATAATTAGGGAAGAGGCAGAATAAAAGCACAAAATGTTCATCATTTACTTCATTATTTCATTTTTCATATATATATATACACAGGGAAGCAATTTTATTTCGATATCTGCATCACAATTATTCTATTGTATAATTTGAAAGAAACTAATAGTCGATCCAATTTAATTTTTAAAACATTATCAGTTTGCTATCTTCAAACTTCATTGATAAGAATAAGAATAAAAACTCATATAAAGTACAACACTGCATCAGCAGAAGTTTTATTTTTATAATGTTTTAATAAATTTAAAATTACTATACATTTTTTACGGTAGAAAAATATGTTATTAGCCAGAGTAAAATATACTATTACATGACATTATTACTTTTATTTTGTCACTTAAAGTGATACTGACCAATCAAAAAATATTATATTGTGTGATGAAGTTAAAATATCGATATTTCACTAGGTAATAAATACAACAAATTACATGTTTCTGAAGTTAAACCAAACATGTATAATGTCCTATATAGTTTAAAACGCTTACAAACAGATTTTATTTAAAGCTATTAAGAGCTTCTGAAATGTTTGTCCAGATAATGTTGATCATTAATATAAACAATTCATTCTTTACTCTTCCCAATGAAGAAGAAGACCTCACATTTATTTTCTTCAATTTATTTAATGATAAGGAACAAAAGAAAACACAAACATTCTAATAGAAATGTAACTTTGCTTTATTTTTATTATTGCTGAAAATTTAAATTTTTGAATAATATAATTATGTGACATGCCTGACTTGTAATGGCATTTCAGGATTCCTGACACAGATCACATTTGTTCCGTTTTTCATTCTTACAAAAAATGCAAATTTATGACTTTAATTTTATTGGATCCTTCGTTCTCATGTATAAATAATTTTAACAAGTATTTCGTCAATGTCTAAAGTATTTGTTAGTATATTGTTGTACTCAAAAAGCTTCAAAAACGTCCATTTCTGTTTCCATAGACAGTCTAAATGTATAAAAATAACTTGAAGTTTTCAATTTCATTTCAATCTCCATATGAAAAATAATTGAACATGGGTAAACTGTTGTTATTATTAGTGTATTTGTCAATTTATGATTTAATGGAATTCTATAAATAACTGATTCAAAATCAATGTACGGTAAGTGTAGTTGATCGTTTCTACAGCTCTCTTTCTTCTACTAATGTTGGTATATACAATAAACAGTATGTGAAATTTGAAATTGATTTCAAGAGCCTTAGCTGTTTATATTTTGTCATTACACAAATAAGTTAAATTTGTTATTGCGAATTTATTCAAATAACATTTTGTTCCTCAAAGTAGAAGGAAAGAAAAGTACACTTATTTATTATTTCTCTTTTTCATTTTCTTCTTACAATTTAATATTATTGGTTTGTTCCAATTTTCGATAATCCATAGTAATTTTATTCGTTCTTTCATTTATCCGACCAGACGGCGCTTCTAGAAAGACTCAAAGTCCCTCACAAAGCGAATGGATGGACACACACAACACTCACATTCAAATACAAAATAAAAAAAACTTTTCACTCAATATATAAAGCATTGTTTAAACTAAAAATAATGTTTTGTAATAAGAGAGTTCTTCTTATTAATTAATTAAAAATAAAATGAGAAAATCATGTAAACAAAAAAAAAAAAAAAAAAAACCAGTAATACTATTGAATATAATAATATAATAAGATTTATTATTCTTATCTGATCAATAAACTTTTCTATATGTATTATATTACAGAGGATGTTAATAGTTTTACAACAGCTTTTCAAAATACAATAATTTCCATTTCTAAAATTTCTTTCTGTTGACTCTAGGAAAATAATCAATATGAGTAGGGTACCGGTAGTATTTTTTTTACACCTTCATGTTAGGTTAGAAGTGAACGAGTGTTTAGAAATGATCGATTGACGACCTTCCCTTTTTTAGAACAAAAAAAATAATAATAATTGTCCGCTCCTTGAAATTATTTATTGAGTAATGTAATATTATGTGTCACACGCAACAATTCTTTGTCTGTCTCAGTCTTATTGTTCAATACAATTATTTTTTTTGCTTACAAACAATTTTCATGAATGAAAGTTTAATTCACTTTTCACTATATTCGTCTTTTGAAACATGCAAAATCTATTCAAAATTGTTCTTTTCGTCATTCCTTGTAAAGTATAAAAATATTTTCCAAGAGATCGATACAGCCAGTAGGAATACTCTTGTGATTAATATATAGGTCTTTGTGATTAATATATAAAGTAGTGATTGCAAGTATATAGGAGAGTTAATTATCGTTTTCATACAGTCATTAATCACTCATGGGTTAGAGGGAACAAACTATTACATCAAACTAGAAAAACGGACTGAAGGAAAACTAAAAGACGACCTCATCAAAACTTGCTTCTATATTATATACATTTTTCTGGTATGTGGAATTGCCGATCAAACTAATAACTTTGTTCTCAGCATCTTATATAATGTTGAAGATTTTTTTTTTCTGTGCTAATGGTTCTACTTTTCACTTCGTTTAATCTCTGGTATAAAGACGTTTAATACCTTATTTGAATATTTAATCTACGTGATTATTACAACATTTACATCAATATTATTGCCCACAACCTGCATATAAAGAAAGTATTTTTAATATTATTTAAATTCGAGTGTGGTAGCATTTCTTTACGAATAGAAAACTGGTAGTCATGAATAATTATGATAGATTATAGTTACAGTGCTCCGATGATTAAAAGTTGTATTACGTTGCAGGATAATACGGTGTATTTATCAGTCACTATTACGTCAAAATATATTGGGTCGTTGTGATTACGAAATACAAATTACAAATCAAATCAAAGTTAATTTGTAGGCTACTATAGTCTATAATAAATATACAATAATCATTTACAAATCAATTAAGTTTATTAAGAAGTGTATTCTTTTCAAACACTTTACTAACTAGGTGTACATGTCTAATAAAAAGTCACAATTAAATGTTTCCAATTAAAGAAAAAGTTTAAAATAGGAATTATCTGTCAAGTGGTTGTTATCGTTATTTAAAATATGGTTTTCTTTCAATAACCAGTACATACCTGTTTTATAATATTTTAATTTTTACAACGTAATGAAATTCTCATAGTATATATTGTAATATGGTTGCATTGTATAATTGTGCCCAGAGTGAAATTCAGTTATTGTCACTTGAAATAATGATTTGTCTGTATGAAAAAGTCCGTTTGTTAATATTAAAAGCATGTTTCTTTCCTATGAGGTGTTTGAATAGTACTCAGTTACTCGTTATCCATTCCTCCACTATTATATAGAGATTACGTGCTCTTTTACAAAAGGATAGGAATGCCGATATACTACATAGAATAGAAATAATAATGATCTTAATAGTTTCATTAAATAGAGCACGATAGTCAGATGGAAAGATAGTATAGTATATATGGAGAGTATACAATTGAACTAATAGAAAAGAAAGAAGAGAGTGTCTGTCGGGTCGTATATACTACAGGAGTTAATGATAGTGGATTATAGAATGGATCTTCTGTATTATATACAACATACAATTTATAACTATTCCTATGTACGATATTCTATATCTGGAATAGTTACGTAGAAGGTGGTTTCGTTCATAATAACAGTAACTATTTACTCAATGTTAGGAGAGAAAAGAAAGTTGAATTACGCTGTGTTATCAAGCAATAAGAAGTTTTTCACTTTATATAAATTGGAATTGTGTTCAGTTGTTTTTGGTTCTGAGTAAAAAATAATTTTCTGCTAAGTTAATGAGTTCGTTTTAAGTATTTTTTTTTTTTAATTATTTCTCAAAATCTGCCTCACAATCATAGTAGGAATAATTGTAATAATGTTTTTTGTTCAAAACTTCGGATAATATACTACGTAATATAGTGTAACACATAATTATAATTATTGCGTATAGAATGTATACTATCAGGTATAAATTTAGAAAATATTTGTTAAGTGATGAATCCTTAGTTAGATTGTTAATATTGACTAAAGATTGGGATAAGTAAGTAATTTATATATATTCACTTTTAAAATTTTATTATATTAATTTATTTCAACATTCTCACTAAATTCTTATAACAAAGTGAATTTATTCCTTCAATATTCATTATTTCTCTCCAAATATTCTTATATTTTCAAAATTCATTTCTTTCACTCCCTTCTTTTATATATACATACCGGTATGGCTTGATGGAAAAACATGCATTGTGATAGAAATCACAAAATGGAATATATAAACTCATTCACCTCACTCTCATACCAATTTCCATATGGAATATATATTTTATATTCGAATGAAAATATATTGCAAGTGAAAATTTTCCTGCTAGATTGACAGCATTAAAAATAGAAATTGAACTATTTGAAACTATACTACACGAGGAGCTCTTCACAACAACAAGAGTGGAGAGGTAATATTCCATGGTAGAAATTGTATATTGCAATATGGAGGGGAGAAAATTAGTTTTTAGAGCAGTGAGTGACATGTTGCATCTAATTTGTGAGTGATACAGAGGATTAAACGATCGCAATATACTCACTCACCTCTGCAACTTCAAACTTAACTTGGATGTAAATTAGTTACAGCAGTTATTTCAAAGCTTGGAAATTATAATAAAAGAGAAACATCAACTGAGTCTATGAAACTCAAATACTCTTTAAACTTACGACGTCATACATGTACTATGCATTAAAGTAAAGAAAATATTTCCAAGAATGTAAAAATATATAATTATAATTATATAAAGGGTAAAAGTTAAATAAAATAGATAACTTTTCAATTTTCGTAACACTCAGTGTAATAAATAACTAGCAAAATACACTTTCCAGTCTTTACGACATGTCTGTTTCTAATCGTTCATTATGTGGGAATAATAATAATTGTGTTTACGTAAAATAATCTTTTGTTATTTGATCTAAATAGTCTTTTGTTTGATATGTTCATTTCTCTTATAGAAAAAATATATTAGAAAGAGTAGAATGGATGATGATAATGATTAGTGAAGTATTGATATGGATGGAGAAAACATAGAGAACAACATTGGTCAGTAACGAAAGAAAAAACAACTGTTTCGTCACTTTTTCCCTCATGCTATCCTTCTTACTTGAGTTTTTTTTAGTTCACAATATTTGAGAGTGACATTAAGCTTTTCTATCCCTCCACCACCTTGCTCTTACTCTAAAAAGTAGATAATGTAATTTCCCACCAACATTATAAAAATGGGTGAAAAATCTATATCTAAAAGTTCTCAAGGAACTAAAATTCTCTGCAGTTGCTTTGAAAAGGAGGGAGGGTGACTAACACGAAATCTTGATTGCAAACTTTTTTTCCTTCTTTTTTCCGAAAACATTTGATAGAAAATCTAAAGTTCTTTCACTATATAGTTACCGACGTGGAAATTGAAGTGCTACATTCAGAAAGAACTGTATTTCTAACTCGTAAGATATACAGGCGATCGTGCACAAATAATAATAATTATGTTAACACATGTGATAATATTATAGAATATACATTTATTATCTATTATTTGTTTGCAAAGACAATTTCATATTATTACTAATAAGGAGGATGGGGGAATTTTGAAGATTATTATATTGGAAAACGAAATAAAAAAATTCTCAATTCTCAAAGAAACTTTTTCAATTACTCCACTTACCATCATTCCTAGGAATAATGTTTACTATTGAGAAAGAAAATAATTATATAAAATGACACCTTATATGGAAAAAATACATAATTCAACACTAATACAGTTTACAAATAAATATACCTATTTCATAAAGGCACCAAATGTAATATTTTGAATAAAAAATAATATAATACAAAATGATCGCGTTAGAAAACAAGTTCACTGTTAGAAGTTCTATGGAAATAACCAATAATATAATTTATACTTTCGTAAAACAAAGAACGATTTAATTTCTTTTGTAGTAATATATTGTAGCCTTTAGCTAATAAAACCGCTTTGAGTAAACCACATTATTAATTTCATCAAAATACCACAGGTAGTATTCCTTGTTTCTGTGAAAAATTCTCGACATGAAAATTGCGTTTATCAATGGAAGACCACCTACGTTAAAATATATGTAAAAGATGTTTGTCCTATACCTTAACAACATACGATCTAGGGATCTTTGCAGAAAAAAAATTGAGACAAAAAAAGGATAAAAAATAAAGTGTACTTTCAGAAAGCTGCTACTTTATTTGTACAGTCGTCCAGTAAAATATTCAAACTACTTTTTCCATTAATGAAGATACAAGACCAACATGAGACATGAGATTTGTTTCATATCATGCATATTTGTTTTTGTTTGCTTATTCCTCATAAGAATTGCCAGGAGCTTATATTATGTCGTTGCTAATTGAAACAAAATACAAAATACATGTTAAAGTGTGAAGGTGATGCATGTAAAAGATAATATTCTATTTCTTTTTTTTTATCTAAAAGAATAAATTCCTTTTAATGTTTGTTGCTCAGTGATGATATACAGTGACCGTCCCTACTCAAGAAAAATGACACTTTTTCCTAAAAGGAAAAAAAAAGAAGTATATGGTGTAAGAGATGAGGCAAACCAGTTTTTGTTGAATAGGATAAACAGACGAAGAAAAGTATCTGTCATGCATGAGGGGGCTCTCTCTCATCATATGTCTTTTTATCATTTCATATTTAAGTTTCTTGTCGTGTTATAATGATCATCCTCAAAGAAGCATTCTAAACACATTTTCAAAACAAGTTCTAATTAATCATTTTTAATGATGTATTAGTCAGTTTTATCTTTTCTAATCTTTCGAATTACAAACGTATATTTTGTGACCCGCCCCTTCGCTTTCACTTTCTGTGTCACTTATGAATTCCAACCAATCACAGATATCAAATATTCAAGATCAAAAACGTCACTCAAACTACAAACAAATATTTGGTTAGATATATTTCACTATACAATGTAAAACTAAGATAAAATAATTGTATTATAAGAACATTGACAATAACCAGAAAAAAATAATTTTTGATAGCCTAGAAGACATAGGTAAAAATAACTACATTTGCCTAATTTAGGAAAGATGAGAGTTGTAAGTTATTTGTTCAGCGTGGTGGTATCTCAATTTCTTTTGGCTCGGATGCATAAATACACATTTTCCCCCTCAGAATGTTTCTATTCTCTACTCTCATGAACATTATGAATTAAAAATAGTTTGATACTAACTTATACTATAGAATAACGTGTATGATATTTTAAAAATTATTTCTATGTTTTTGGAAAGAAAAATAAATGTGATTTTGGATCTAATGTAAATGGTTAATGCTATACTAATAGTGGTAATTGTAACTTATTATAGTATTTGAGACATTGAGTGATAGAAATTGTGGATGCTGAGATTACTCTAATAATATCCAAACTCTCAATATAGTAATCCATTGTCATTGACACATATTTAATTAGTTATTTATTTGTGTTTAATGGTTGTAGGTGAGTGATAT
>JAQIWE010001079.1:0-17400 GCA_034698565.1 Campodea plusiochaeta
ATGGAAAATACACAAAAATACAAATCTGAACCACCCAAACAAGTGGTTAACAATGGGTTTACCCGTCAAAATAGTTTTTCCAGTTTTAGTGGAATAAATGACGATATATTTGCATAGAGGCCCAGTTCAATTTCTTCTTTGGGTACAATATTTTACGTCTGTCAAGCAGGGCTTTAGAGGCATCAGTTATTCTATAATCTCTATATTAGGAAATTGTCATTTACAGGTATGAAATAAAAAGAAACCTTTGGATCCATTTATTTTATTTTATAGTTGTTATAGTAGCTTGTATCAGTCATTATACATGAGTATACATCTATAGTTTATTGATATAACTATTCAAAACTATTAAAGATTTTCAAAGAACATAATTATATTAGATTCAGTGGATATGGAAAATGTGACTTCTGAAAAACTCTTCTTTATTTAGTTCAAAATTATAAGATTTTGTAACTATAAGATAAGTTTTATGACGATAGTAGATTTAAAGTTGATATAAAGTAGTAAAGAAACATCATTTTTCGTTTCATTAACTTGGCACCGTAAAATTAATTATTATAACTATATTTACATACATTAAAGATGTCATAATAGTCATAGGTTTATATTGGCGTTGGTGAATTTGCAAATGGGTTGTGAGTATGGTATGCTGAAGAGTTCTTCCACGACCCAATCAACCCTAAAATATTTTTTTTTCGTGGAGGAGGACGGTCTATTCTCCGTAAACCTAGATAACAAAAAGTGCGAAATTAGCATTCAGTATTTATTGAGATAGTAAAATAAATAAAAGAATAAAATCTGAAAACTGGAATCTGCTCTAGCGATAGAAATTCCAAAAGCAATCAAGGAACTCCTTCTTGGTGCTCCAAATTTCAGAATTTACGTAATCTAAAGGTATAAAGTCCACTAAATCAACCGGAAGCCCACACGTAAGTAAAGGACAACTAATATTTCATACTTTTTGTTGTTTTTCTGCTTTGTTTTTGTGCGTACCTGAGTGAGTGCGTGAGAAATTATTGTGCGTACGTGGTGCATTCGTGCTGAGTCGGGGAGCGATAACGGTATCATTTTAGCACGAATTGTGATCCCTATTCTGTGTAATTGAATAAGAGAGTAAAGTGTTCTTGCAGTGTGTAATTATTTCAACAAACAATACTTTTAAACTGGATTGATGTGTTTTTGCTAAGTCATCATGACTGAAGAGAATTTTCGCGTCAAGGTGAATTCAGCAATTGAGATATTATACGTAATTTTCAAGTTGATAGTTTAAAGGGGCTGAACAGCTAAATAGATTTTCTTTAATTTCATTGTACTAATAGTATTAATTTTTCTATTGTTTTTGGTGTAAAAATCATCATCCTGCTATTTTTCGATAACGAGATATGGCGATTTGTAGAAAACAGTTTGGGAGGAGTTACCTCTGAAGTGAATATTTGGATCTCAGTATCTAACAGCTTCACAGCAACCAAATAGGTTTTATTAAATAAAGTAATTGATTTCATGACTTTTAAAAAAGAATGACCAAATTCCGACTTGTGGTTCACAAGTTATAACTTATAAGCTCTGGAAGATTTTGAAAGTGAGGCTCACAGGTAACTCAGTGAGTTGTCTGTGAAGTTCAGGTGGGTCTATTTCCAAAATGGCTGGACAGATTTTGTTCATCCTTTTTTCAAAAATCATAAAAAAATTCAATACAAAATACTATTATCAGAACTCAAAAAGTAGAAACTTGGCTGTCCAGTCACTTTAATCTGGTATTGTAATTTGTCGATACAAAATAAATAAAGAGATAAAGAGATGTTTCGATCAATTTACTTCTCCAAGCACAACAATAAATTTAGTTTTTTCAACTTGCCACCGCATCACGAAGTAAGGGAAGTTTCCATATTTTTCCAGTCATACCGATATTGTCTAATATTTTTAAAAAGCTCTTGGATTATGATATCAAACTTTATTTATTCTAGAAGTAGTAATGATTTAAAATACTACGCAAAAGGCTTATTGGAATTATCTGTGAATAACTTACATGTAAGGGCAGAACTGAATTTACAGAGATGGTCGTTCTCAGACTAATTTCCCTCAGAGACAAACAAAAGTAAATAATACATTTTTCTTATAAGGCCACTGCACTTTTGTAATTATTCTTAATGTATTGAAAATATTGAAATTAATTTTATTCGGTATTTTGTGGATAAAAGGGATTAGGCATTACAGTCGGTATTTCTGTACAGTATGCTGCGTCTGACTGAAAAGAGTTCAGGATTCTGCATGATTTCTCTTAACGATACGTAAACACCTGCACCCGGGCATACAAATTATTATCGCAAAATTTAGCTTCTTTTTTGTTCAAATATATATTTGATTTATTTCTGAAAATTTTCTTTATATCATAAATATATGGAATATAAAACTATTACGATTTACGATCTTATATAAAAATATTCAAATCCATTGAGCATTATTTATTATGAATGCCAAGTTAAATACAGGAATGTTAATTTTCTGGGGATATTACAATTTACAATACAAATTCGTGTTTTGAATTCGGATTGTTTTTTTCATCATGATTTTGATTTTTCTAATAAAGTATGGAAAGTATCATTATCATTAATCAATCGCCCAGTTCTGAACTGTTTTCACTTCAAATGCATTATTCATTTTTAAAAATAATTGATTATTCTGAAAACCTTAATATTCACATTCCAACTCCCTTTCCTTGTAAGGAAAAATAAAAATTAACTATTCACATATTTCTTATACAACATACAAATATTTAGGTCAAATATTTTAACATTCTTTATTGGTGAACTTAACATCATGCAAAGAAATACCAAACAAAATAAAAACAAATAAACAAAAATAATCGAAAACTAAATACAATCTCAATTAAAGAAGACACCAACATACCACAACATTTTTTTCATCAAAGGGGTATAGAAAATAGGTCATTGGTCCAAACATGTAATTTTGAGAACGTAATTTTATGCACCCCTCCTATTTATATAGCTCTACTGCCGATTGTAAAAAAGACGTGCATCAATTTTGATTGGAGGAAATAATAGTTTCCTTTATTTTTGGTGGAGTAAGGGTTAAATGTTTAGTAAGGTCCATTGTTTTAAGGGTGGATTACACTGGTCGTGAAGGTCGAACATGATAGGATTTAAAAGAGATGAGATTCAAAAGATGTTGTCCACTTTGATTCGGTGTCACTATTACAGAAAAGTGTGGTTGATGGAAATTGATGGATAATTTACTAAATGTAGAGCTGACTTATTTTTCTTGATACTATTTTTTTTATTTTGCTAATATTTTATTGTAAGGGAATCAGGATATTCCGTACACTAAGACCCGCCTCTCCACGCAGAAAGTTCTTTAAAAAGCTTACAACGATATATTTTACACTATTCAGAAAGTTAATTTTATCTGACACATTTAATGAAACGAAACTCATTAAACAGGAATATATTAAAGGGTTACCTGCAACTAAATTGACTTTTCTGATATTATAACATAATATTAGTTTTCTTGATATAAATAACTCATATTATTTTTTTACCTTCCAAAAATCACCGGTTGTGGAGATATTCACCTCAGAAAATGCAAGAAAGTAAACTGTAAGGTAGAGGAGCAAGCGGAGCCCAAAACAAAACAACTGCTGATATATGAATAAAATAATTAATTTGCATTATTTTTAAGACATTTTTTCTACTACTTAATAGATTTGTGTTCCTGATATATGTTTTCAGCGAATAATTTTCATATTTTCGCAAGGCAGCGAAATTAAGCAGGTTGATTTGTGCTGCCTTGTGAAAAATCTATTGACTATATAAATAGAAATATCTCTTGATCCATTGGGTCAAAAAATGTCAAACTTTTTACAAAAATTCTTTAATAATATAAAGTACAAGAAAATCACAGAAAACGGGAAATTCATTATCTGCAGGTAATCCTTTAACGAAAATCAAGTTAATAATTTCACCACTTATTTATTATGAGAATTTAACATGACACAAATTTTCTTTTGAGAACGGAAACGATCGAATATCCGAATTACGTCATAATTATTATTCACTTAACACCATTTTGATACATTACGCTATAAAAACCGCAATATACATTGTCAACACAAACCACAATATATTTCAAAAAGTCGCTAAACTACACATTTCCCAAGTAGTTTAACGAACTCGAAAAATAAACAAGATTTTAGAGTCATCAGAGTTTTGTATAGTGAAGGAAGTTTATGAATCGAATCGTTTTGAAGTACATAGTGATTTTCAGGATCTTTTATGCTAAAAAAGACAATTATTTATTTATTTATCCACATAATAACAGACATAATATTGTCCAATTACAATTATGTGCAAAATATCAGGAGTATAACAAAAGCAGTAAAATAAAATAAATTCAGCTAAGCATGACAATATGAAACAACATAGTTATTATAACAGTAGTGAAACAAACTAAATAGTAATTACATAATATATTATTTATAATAATAAAGGTTTACAAAATTTTATTTATATTTTTCATTAAAAAAGGAGAGAAGTTGTCGTAGTGTAAAGTTTAATGCTTCTGCATAGTATATTTTGTTTGCTGACTTAATGTATCTTATTAAGAAGTACTTAGGGTCCAACTGAGTTTCGACTTTATAATAAATTGTGGAAGAATAAATTTTATTGCGTTTTTTTTAAATATCAACATAAAGAAAATAGATTCAATGCAGGATGAACGTTAAACGATCTACAGTATTTTCTCCCCCTTTTCATCGACCTTTGTTTCTGCAAAGTTTTCAGTAGATTTCTACAATCATATAAAGCCAATAAGATCGAGTTCATCTCGGTTTTGATTTCATAACTAAAAAAGTTTCGTTATTCATGGATGACAGTTTTTTTATAGTTCTCCTTACCTCAGAAGAGACTCGTCTGTAGCAGATTCAGCGCGTTAAAAACTCAGATGAAATCGAGTGACCCTTTCCAGTCTGTGTCACTCGATTCTGAATTTGTAGTGGCTCGGTCTTATCTTATCATGTGTCTTGAACCTAACTGCTCGAAAGAGGCTCCTCTCCTCAAGATTCAATGGTGGAAATCTCGATATTCAGAAAATCAAGAAAGATAATAAGTGTATATACTTTGAAAGAAGAAAATAATAAAAGGAAAATGTATGGATTTAAAATTCACTTAAAGGGTTACTTGCAGATAATGAATTTCCGGTTTTCCGTTATTTTCATGTATACCTTATATTATTAAAGAATTTTTACAAAAAGTTTGACATTTATTGACCCAACGGATCAACAGATATTTCTGCTTATATAGTCGATAGATTTTCCACAAGGTAGCACAAATCGACCTGCTTAATTTCGCTACCTTGCGAAACTATATGCAAATTATTCGCTGAAAAACACATATCAGAACTCATATCTATTACGTAGCAGCCAAACTGACTTAAAAATAATGTAAATTAATCATTTTATTCATATATCAGTAGTTGTCTTTTGGGCCACGTTTGCTCCGCTACCTTACAGCTTATTTTCTTGCATTTTCTAAGGTGAATATCTCGACAACGAGTGATTTTTGAGAGGAAAGAAAAATAATATGAGTTACTTATATCAAGAAGACTAATATTATGTTATAATATCAGAAAAGTCAATTTAGCTGCAAGTAACCCTTCAAATAATTCTAAATAATTCTATAATTATATATATCAATATATTATGCATTTAACTGTTCCGAAGTAAGTATCAAAATATGTTAATTTTTTCCGGAAACCAAGATAATGAATAATCCATCAGTCCTTTAAAAATCATCAACTGGTCACCTCAAACAAGAAGCAGAAAACAGTTTCAAGTATGTGTGTAAATGAACTTCACCTACAAATTAGTAGCAATAAACCTTACAAACTGTTCACAATGTATATAAAGCATCATATATCAACCTGTTTTAAGCTGACCACCTTATCTTAGTAAATATTATGCAAGGTCGGTGGGGTCAACGAAGAATACCTCGAAGGTCAAAACTTAATATGTGCTCTTTTACTACAAAATGTAGGCTAACTATAAAGATTATAATATAATTACGTAAGTGTACCGGATACATTGTGGTTTTTGTCGTCGTTTCGGCTATTAGTGGAAATGTATGAATTTGGGGTAATAATGTCATTTTTGAGAATATTTTCGCTGGAATGTTTTTGTTTAACCTACTTGCTGGGGGAGTAATGAAAGTATTATGGTGTTTTTGGATGGATTTTTTTACGTCTAGTTAAGGTTTGTGTTTTCGAAAATGACAGGTCTGGTTTGGTTGAATTTGTAATTATTTTTCATCATTTGTGTTTCTTTCTGTTCATATATTTCACATTATAATGAAGATCTGATCCTCCATAGGGCTGAATTATTTTCTAAAAGTTTTCAAAAACGTTCTTCCTCTCTTTCGAGTGAGCTTTCTATTATTTATTTATTGATCCACATAATAACAGACATAATATTATCCAATTACAATTATGTGCAAAATATCAGGCGTGTAACAAAAGCATTGAAATAAAATAAAATCAGCTAAGTATGACAATATGAAATAACATAGTTTTTTATAATAGGAGCTTGTTTAGCATTACATCAATGCATACAATTGGCTAGAAACATGAAAATAACAATCTCATTATTTAATCAGATTTTTAAACAGGATTTATAGCTAGAGTATTTGGAGTTTAAATATTCTTTGTGAAATGTTAGAGCTGTTGGAGAATTTGAATAAAAATGTCAAGTATTTTGTAAAAATATTGATATAATATTAGATTATACCCATTTACAACATTTTCTCCATATTTCTCTTTTTATTCTGATCACAAACAGATTATGTAGAAAGGGAACTGCCTAAATCAGAGCAAAAAATGTTTCTCTCCGAAATATTTGGAATTCATAATGTTTACTGATACGTCATCAAAATTATTTTTCATCATTGAAACTTGGAATTTTGAAAAATGATATTTTAATGAATCTACATAACTTCAGAAATTGTCAAACGATTTGATCCAGTAGTTTTTGAGTAATATTATTTTTTTCATTTCACTGAAGTCTTATCTAACTATAACAGGCTTTGGGAGATATCTCCGGTATTCTCCATCATGTTCAAAGATAGGATTTTGGCTTTCTATAAAAATTAATTTCTCAGAAACCACTGAATGAAATCGTATGAAAGTTACTAAAATTTTACTTTTGAGAGACATTTATTCATTATTGTTGAAGTTTTCTATTAATAAGAGTAAAAAATCCATAAAGGAAACAGATTTTCTGTCAATATCTTAGAGAATATCCTTCACTTTTATCAAGACTATATAAAAAATATATCGTCTTGATAAAAGTGAAGGATATTCGGTGAAATATTGACAAATATTTTTGTTTTATATCTGGATTTTTCACTTGTACTACTAGAAAACTTGTACTAAATTTTCCAGCTTCATTAAGAGTTCTTCACCTAAAATCAACATTGGGTTTCAGCGTAATGAATCCCATGTTAAATCCAATATTATTTTAATGTTACGTTTTTAAGCAATTATGTAGTGTTTGGTATCACTGAATTCAGGATGAAGTTTTTTATTCTTATATCTATCCAAATTTTTAATTAGTATTAAAACAAAATATTTAGTAGATGGTTTACGGCAAAAAATATGATCACTATTTTAATTATTTTTCAATCATTGGCATGAATGACATAATGAAAAGATAGAAGAATGTTGTTTTATAAGTATAATCCAAATGATATTTGTTTGTTTATTAATCGGGGAATTTTTCACAAATATATTTTTGAATATTATTATAACGAGTGCAATCCAAAACAAAAAATAACGATTTGCGACCTTACCTGGCGAGTAATACAAATTTCGACCTCTCTGAATTTTAATTTTAGGTGGAGGGCTATCATTTATTCAAAAGTATAAGTTTCTTAATCAAAATATAAAAAATCGCGATGCCGATATCGACAACCCTTTCATCAGGTGAGCATTATCAAATTAATCGCAGGAAACTCATACAGAATTTTCTCAATTTATTATGAATAAACTCATGAAAACATACATATGATTACAAATAATTCTTCGAAGTTTTCTGTCACTGAAGTTTCTCTTCTTTATCTAGCATTAATTAAAATTCCAAGCATACGTTTTTCAGAAGAAAGCATTTAGGAGTTGACTATTAGGTGTGGAAATTTATTAACACTTTTAATTTTATTTACAAGTACATTAGCGCTCATAATGTAAATGCTAATGACTATTCGTATATTGATGTAAATTTTTTTGTTCACTTAATTTGTACATTTGAACTTAACTGCGAATTCTCATTATTCAAATACTCACTTAATTTATGAATAGCAAGTGTGAGAGACTGAGAGTTCCCTTTTGCAAACCAAGTACATGAAATTGGTTAGGTAGTCATTTGATTCATTGCTGAACCAAAAATTTGAGATCTTTTTTGACCAAAAAAATTGGAGACTTGCTTGGGTGTGTCTTAATTTCTATACTTAATATGTAATAATTTTCTAACATACTGAAGATAAGTTTGTATGTCCTCGGTACATATACAGAAAACTTTTATTGAGTTTCATAATAAATTTAAAAAAAAAATCAAAAAGAAGTTCGAATCTGCTCCCTGACTCTAATGAGTTCAGTATAGTGATCAGTGGCAACGATGACCCCTGTAAGAGGTCAATCAGAGTGTAGGCATATTTTTATCAAGTTACGTAGTTTTGAAAGTCATTATTTCAATATTTTTTCTTCTCTTTCTTTATTTTTTTCTTTAGCTGTCCTGGAGTTTTGAGTGATTTATATTCAAATAGAAGAAGTTCAATTGATTTTTTACTTAATATGTATTAACAAATCCTGTCTGGTGATTAGAAAACTATATATTATGATTTCAAACTGCTTGTAGAGAATGGTTATCTGAATAGTGCATATGTTGATGTACCCGTAGTAAAAAAACTACATGCTATACATTTTTTTACACATATTAAAAGGAAATTTATTGTTATTCCTTGTTGCATATCATTCATTAAATTTCTCATGAAAGGGGGCGAAAAATAAAATTCGGTTTTAAGAATAATCTCAATGAAAATTTGTTCTTCAAAAACAACTTTTTTAGGATCTTACTAGCGCAGATAACAGAAAATCTTGAAAAGAATTAATTGATAATATGTTGACAATAAATATGAAACAATAAAAATTTAACAAATTCGTGATTTTTGTTTGTAATTGACAATTTTTTTTCTCCATTTTCTGATTTTCTTTTAGAAATGAAATTCCACGCCTTACCATCTTTATTGGATCGGCGAATGATAAAAAAAAATCAGATCGAAAAAATCTTATCAAAAGAAAAATCTTGTCCAATAAACTGTCTAATCACCCCCTCAATTACAGTCTAATGGGGTCAAAACACCATGTTATCTCCATGTTTATAAACAAAACACCTTATTTAACTACCGAACTCATTAGCCCTTTAATTCATCCACACCTCGTCTATTTGACTTTATTTCTAATGATTCTCTCATTGTATACTTGCTACAAACCACCCTTTTGAATGACTAATGATATTTTGATTGTGTGCATTCCATATCTCGAAGCGGTTCCTTCTTACTAGCAGATTCTTGTAGTGGACAATGGCCTCTCTCTCGGTCAGATTTGTTCAAGAGTTTGTCTTGTAGACTTGTCTGGTTACTTATGACGTAAGAGAATCATCGGCCATGATTAAATATTAAGGAATTTAATCGTTTGGTTTGGATCGATGACTTTTGGTACGTGTGAGAATGTATAGTATAATTTTTGAATTAATTTATACGTTTTAATAGTTTTTCCATAATGGAGTTCTGCTCAAGTTAGTTTCCAAAGTATTACAAAATTTAATTTTTAATCCTCCAAATTATCAAAAGATTTTATCGATTTTTGTGGATCTAAAAAGTAATAATTTCAAGATTATTAAATGCTTTACTTTGAATTTGTCTGAAATTTATTGCAGTATCCCTAAGAATGGTAAGATACGTAACTATAAACCAATTCTTCACTTTTGCATATTGAGTTGAATCTAGGTCAAAGTGCCAAATAAATCTTTAGGTTCACTAATATATGAAAATAATTCTACAAAAGAACTGAAAATCCTCAAATTTATATCAATACGTGACTTAATGACCACAAAAAACTTTAATCAGTGATAGAAACACACGAACGACTGTCATCATCATTATAATAATTTTGGACAATGACAAAATAATAACCTTGGGTAAAAAATGAAACTTCCAATTCTACTTCAAATTCTTGTATATTTTCATAGTATTCACAAACTCTTTACAATAGTAAGAACTTACAAAGCAGGAAAACGTTTTATGAATACAATACTCAGTAATTATAAGTTTTAATAGCAAATTTTCAGTAAAACAACATCAGTTTATTCTTCATACACGTTTTTTTAAATATTATTGTGACGACCAAGGGAACTAAAAAAGAAACGGATTACTTGGGGAGGATTCTTATTTCTTTCTGTAATTGCCTCTTCAGAGTAATTGGCAATTACTCGTATTTTGTTGAGCATTGCAAATTGGAAATTACTTGTCAAAAAGAATTTGAAAAGATTTTAAAGAAAAGAGATAAATAAACGAATATACTTGTAAACAGTAAAATTAGCTCTATTATTATTATAATTAAAATTACTCTTTGAATTGTGATAACATCATTCTACGAAAGGTCTGCTACTTGAATTGATTTTTATGGTATTTTCGAAATAGATATGCAGCAGTATTAATATTCACTTAAAAATAATAAAATGAAATGAAAATAATAACAAATCTATTTATAATAACAAAAAAATATACGATTGATCAATTTTATTTACTTCAAAATCTATTTTCAGAAACGAAACTCGATCTTTATAAACAAACAAAAAACACCAAAGGCACACTTCAAATATTTTTATATCAAAAAACCTTTTACAATTTCATCATATAAGTGACATCCCTCCCCCCTTTTCTTACACATCCAAGAAGAACAAAATACCTTTGCCCCCCTCTATGTATCCTTTCGCCTCTTATTTGACTTGGCCAGTAGAACAGCGTGTCAAATAACGGAATAGCTTGCTTGATGGAACCAACTGCTTTTGCCGAGCTGGTCTGCAATTTAGGCTATATCCGCTCTCAGATAAAACATTGATAGAATTACACGAAACAAATGTTTGCGTTTCGTTTTTTTGTGTGGTTGTGGGAGTCTTTTTGTTTTGTGGGAAAGATTTTGTTTTCACTCGTGTTTTTTGGGATTTTTTTTAGTTGGGAAGTGATAAATTAGTTTAGGTAGTTGACTTTATTTTTGATATATTATGATGATCAATTAAGATTATCTTTTGTGTCTCAGGTATAACGTATCAGAACTTTTTTATTCTCACTATTTTTTAGTTATTAATATGTTATTAATTGGTATAATGCCAAAGACTCTCAAATTCTCACATTTTTAATGTACATATTAAATCAAATTACAGTCGATATCAGAGGAATTTAGGATCCAACAGTCTAGTGGTTTAGTACCATTATAATTATTGATATCCATAAAAGTGGAGTCATATTTTTTTGGACTTAGTAGATGAATCTCCTTTTGTGGATATAACAGGTGTGCAGAAACACTCAACGGCTGTTGGATCCTGACTCCACTAATATTCAGTGTAATATAGTTAAATTTGATATTTATAAATTAATAATATATCAGAATTGTCAGTTTACGACATTATCACCAATTTAATAGTATAACCTACCTACATTTATGATCTTGAAATATAATGGATTAATGCAGTATTAATTTTGTTTATTTTACAAACTCCTGAGTTATATTTTGACGATCAATTCAGTTATCAGAAATTGTACTAGTTAGATTTGTAATCTGCAAAACTAATATTGTATTGGGAAAGTTCTGGCGTGTAGAAATATTTATTAAAAGAACACACAAATATAACTATAAGCATTAGTATTTGACATATATGTTGTAATTTTAGTTTCTTTTCAATTATTTCACTTTTTAAATGATCATTTTCTAGCTTAAAATTGAGTAATTTATAAAGTTTCGCCTTTGATAAACCAAAGTTATAATGAAGAGTTGAAGAACAAAATTCTTCTACGGTTCTGTGAAATACAAGATAACCCTTTCAAGATAGTGTACGTCTGTCATAGATTACTATTGGGAAGAAAATTCTGTACTAGATATCGAAATCTTAAAAGTTGAAACATACTGAGAATTAACTGGAACTGAGCAGAACAGTTACAAAAATTTACTTTCCTGTCTCTTCATTTCTTAACTTGTTTGCGTAATTATTTTTGGAATAATAAAATCGAGAATAAAAAAAAAACAGTTACTATATTTTCCAGACAACTGAGAAATCTGATTTGATTTTTGTTATCTTAAAAAAAAAATGATAAACGACCATTTTAAATATATTAACTGTATTAAAAAAAATTGTGCAGACATACTCTTCTTAGTATTTAACGTTGGCTTCCATTTCTGCTGGTACCTCCATCTGTATCAGTGAAAAATTCTGACTTCATGCACAATAAATAATAATATTAAAAAAAGAAATAAAATTAGGAAGTAACGTCGTATTATGAAGATAAGAAAAAAAAACTTGAAAAAGATAAAAATATTTCAGAATAAAAATAGAAGAAATTAGATGTTGGAAGAAGTCATGATGTCGAAAATCCACCAAAGTCAAAATTTCGAAATAAAACCTCTGAAGATACAAATCAGTAAGATTTATTAAAACAAATATTCCGTATAAACTACAGTATATGTATATCAGTCATTCAAAAAACATTCATACAATCGCGCTGCACTCGTACCACGTTTTACTGTGAACGGAAAATACAACAATTTGAATTCTTGTAACGAAAAACAATCAGAAAAAAAAAATCTGTCGAAGTAGAATGTTACAAGTAAGCAAACCTGTATTTACCTTCACATGTAAAACGCCACACATTTCTGAAATATGTACATATTTATCATTAGATGAAAAACGGTATTGCTTCGGTAGTGAATTTGTAAACGAGATGTTTTCAACGATTTCATTAATTTTTTCCGCGAATCGAAGTTGCAAATTAAATTTATTTAGGAATTTCTAGCCGAGCAGTGACGAGATATCATTTAGAACTTGGAACTTTCATACCGTTTATACCAGTGAAATATTCACAGAATTTTCACAAAAACCCCGTTGTGTATATTATAGAAACCACGATAGATTTAATTTTTTTTAATAAGTAAAATAACTATTTAAATAATTATACGAAATAAAAACTCATAGAGCATACGATAGGGATACCTCCTTCTAAATATTATTATGGTAATAATACTTTTAACCACCGACATAAAAATAAATTAAATATCAACTACTCACGCATTTACGCTTTGCCACTTTCTATGAAATTCCAAATAAGATTTATCTGCAACTTGAAAATAATATTATTTAATATTCTAATATTAGAAATACTATTTCCAATACCGTTTCATCAGTAACATTTTATCAAAATAAGAAAAACAGAGAAATAGGAATCACAAGAACAAGGTAAACGTACAAAAAAGTGAAATAGTTCAATCAAGAAATTAATAATAAATGACAATAAAATGCATGCCAGGAATATTAAATGTTATTAAATGCAACGTTGAATCTAATAAATACAATTAAAAATGCAATTTTGTAATCAGGAAAATAACTTTTCAGTCAATTATAACAATAAATTATTAGGAAGAAAGACTAGGATATAAAATAAATAAATAAAGGCAGAAAATAGTAACTGAGGTATGTGTCTGAAAATGCAATGTGTTGTGTATGGTCTATAAAGCAGTGTGTATAAATACTGTAAAACTGGTCAGCAATCTGTCACTATAGGTTTGCAGTTCTAACGTCTTTAAAGGAATGAAATAGAAAAATTGTCCTTTTATTTTGGCACTTTTTTGGACTTCGATTTAGTCCGTCGTTATATATCAAAAAACAAACCAGGAGTGACTGTTTTAATTTCTTGAATCTTTTACAGTTTTTCTAATCGCGAGGAACTTTCCGATGGCATATTTGCAATAATAACAAAATAAAAGCGATTTATCGTTTTTGTTAGTATTTACAAATACGGATAGAAAAACTGGCTCTAAGAATTATTACGTTTCAAACATTCTTTAATAAAACTGCCTCTTATTATAAATGCAAAAAAGTTACGTTGCTCAGAATCAATGATTGAAATTCGAAAAACATTACTAAATTTTTCATTAAAAAAATCCTGAGAATATCAATGCATTGGAAAAAATTTACCACAACACTATTATTATAAAAATTGAGCAACCAATCATTTTAAATTAAATCTAATCAAAACGGTCTCGTTGGCGGAGGGGCATTTTTCTGAATTTGAAAAACTGGATTCCCTACAGATGTGGTTGAAAACTTACTCCCTGGTAAGGAACTTAGCGAAAAAGGTCTGTATCGTATACACAGGAAAGCAGAGAAAAGGGAAGAAACTATAAGAACAGCAAGAAGTATGACTAAAAGGGCTACGAAGCTGGGCATCGTCATGCACATGATATTTGATTCTGCGAGGCTTGGGCTAACAACCACTGTCGTCGTTGTTGAATTTTCATCTCGTTGTTGCTCTAGTGCGAAACTCAAGTCGCCCGTGGATACAACCTAAGGAAGTTCAAGGAATGTCAGTTTCAGATATTCTGTGTGATTCTGGCATTAAATTTGATGCACAGTCGTAATTTTATAGAAACATATTAGACTTACAATGAAGACTACGTATAGTTCTAAGTTTTAATTAAATTTCCAAAAGTAATTTTCAAATATTATTAATTGGAGAACAATTCATGAAAATTTATCAGTATAAATTAAAAGGTGTAACACAAAAATTTATGTCATAACGAACAAATTGATATATCGTTAACTTACCGAGTAGTTTATTTTCCAAGAGTTTTATGATAATTACATTGAAAGGAAATATTAACACTCGAACTTACGCCAGTGTTAATTACAAAATAGTAATTCAGGAAGCTGTTCATAAAAAAACTGGTTTAATAAACAGACATAAAATATTCTGAAATCTAATTGAAATATATTTGATTACGAAAATGGAAAAATAATAATATTTTCATTATAATTTAAAATGTTGAAGTAATCATTTAAAGAATGACCCAAAATGTTTAACTCATATTTTCAGTAATTCTTACCTGAATAATTCTATCAACTCCAATATCCTTCAAACTAGCTGTGGCATTATCAGAATCAACGGCACGCCGTAATCTCCTCTCCTCTCGTGGTCTTGCTCCTGAAACATAACCCAATGGAACACCAGCTGCTAAACCTGGAACACCATATTCTGCTGAAGGATGAGCTGGTGCCGATGAATCGCCCTTATCTGCACACTGGTCTGGACACTGATATCTGCAGATCTGGATTGTACATTGGAAGTGGACTTCCATCGAGTCTGGGAATTTGAAGGCTTGGAAGTAAGCGTATGAGAGGACTGACGCTGAGGATCCGAAGTTCTTGATCTTGGTGAATGGTGACATGAGTTTAGGTCTAGTGACGCAACCGTATTGGTCGACAAGTTGGATTGGTGCGCGTCTTCCATCGTGAGCCATGCAGTTCCTGACTAGCATGTCGAATTTGCCTTCGTCGTCCTTGATTGCCAGGACCATCGTCATTGTTTGGCCGATCTTCACTAACCCGGATACTTCAGATGCCCATGGACCTTTACCAACTTGAATTTGCATCCAGCAGCCGACATTGTCACCAGCGAAATCAGCACGAACGATATCCAGCATGTCAACAGGGAATGGTCTGAAGGTCACTGACTTCTCGTAATGGTCATGCCATGTGCATCTAAGTTTTCTTGCCTGATCCCAAACTTCTTGTACTTGAGGATCGTACTGGATGATGATTATGTTTTCGAAGTAGGTTCCGGATCCAGATTGAGATCCGTAACCGTATAATCCATTCTCGGTGTTTCCAGTGGTTCCACAGGTTTGAATGCTGACGTCGAAGTTGGCAGAGATCTTTCCTGATCCTGCTGGCAAGTGAACGCAATGTGCGTTAGAGTAATGACCTTTGGAGAAGACGATTCCATAGAAAGGTTTGTCGAAACTAACTAAAACTCGCATCAAGTCTTTCTCGCATTTTACTTCAAGAGAAACTATCTTTGGCATGTCAGGCATTGCTTGTGGCCACTGTTCCTCACCATGACTCACAACTGGTTCTTGATAGGATGGTGGATACTCTTCACCAATGGAAGTAATGGCACCAATTCCGGTAATCCCTCCTAATCCACTACTTGGCGCTGGAATATTATCGTGAGGTCTCTGAATGATGAAATTATCCACCGGTGCAGCGAAAGCTTCTTGTGGTGGCCCGTAATTCTCCAAATTCAACTGAGGCGGAGGTGGTGGTGGTCCCAAATGCTGGATCTTTGGTGGAATTGGTGGATGTGAGAAATGGTGTTTTGGTGGTGGTCCGTGATGCTTATGGTGTGGGTGGAAACCAGGTTTCTTTCCTGGTCTGAATATTCCACCGTGATGTTTTGGTGGTGGTCCATGATGTGGAGGTGGTCCCTGGAACAAATGTGGTGGTGGAAAGTTCTTATGAGGTGGACCTTGAGGGTGGATGACTTGACCAGGTCTTATCGTGATCTGGATTGGTCCATGGCCGGGTGGTGGTCCTTGGTTATGTATTAATGGAGGTGGTCCAAAATTTTGTGGTGGAGGAACAGCAAATATCTGTTGTTGATCAATAATTTGTTCATTAACATTACTTTCTATAGCAATTTGGTCTGGTGCCACTTGATCATCTCTCTCTTGTGCTTCTTGCTGTGGTATTCTTCCGAGGATTTCTTCAACTCTGGCGGGAACGCCTTCCACAACTACTACCTTTTCATCTGAAGGCCGATCTTCACCTAGTACCAGCTGGAAAGAATAAAGGTATACAATTAGATATGATTAAAAATAAATAACTATTGAAGCTGCAAATGAATTAAGTTGCACAAAACAATGAAGGATAGTCTACCTTAAAAAATAACATCCATATGAGAATTAATATTCGAATAATTCATTGTGAATAATAAATAAAATTCTACTTCTTATTGTAATGTGTAGTAAAAATAAATAATTTTTATTGAATCGCCATGTCAATTACGATATATTTTGGAAACTCATATGAGAAACTAATTTTTAAAAGTCCTAACTAATTTAAATGAACTGTTTCAATTTTTTTTTTCTGAAAATGAAGGATAACATTTTTTTAATATTACCAGTCACATTCTAAATTTTATTTTATTTCTTTAACATGTTATCGAATTAATAAAAAAAATAAGAAAATGTTAATAATTGGAATAATGATTAAACACATCTTTAATTAGTGAAAAC